>JBBPKB010000191.1:0-17144 GCA_038089035.1 Boletellus dicymbophilus
CCTCGTCCACAACTTGATTCATGAATGTCGAGTGGATAGATGAATCTGAAAGACCACGCCGGCGAAGGGTATGTTCGATTAGGGAACCAGGAATATCCTGCGCCTCTGAACCTTCGGTACTCTGGGTGCGAACAGAAGGAGCGTCGAGGATTGCATCCACATCGCGCGATAGAGACACTTTTCGTTTTCTGACTGCAGATCTGCCTACGGTAGCAGTACCTCTTTCTGAGTCTGCCATTAAAAATGTAGATTTGACACGACGGGATGTACGGGGCAAGACAACCCAGGGATCGAATACATCATCTGGGTGTGGTGCACCTGCGAATATGCCCATTACGCTATGGCCATTGGTCTGTGTTGACGCAGGTGGTTGAGGGAGAGTACGTAGACTAGGAAGATGACCAATGTCCCCTTCGTTATCAGGGTGTGCCGAGAATATACTGGTCACCGATTTACCAGCACCAGTGCCAGAGAACTCGACATTGACTGTCGTAGCAGAAGCTGCAAGTGCGGGCCCAATCTTTGGTACGGGACGTGACGCGCGAGTGCTTCCGTAGCCTCTGCTGCTTGGTCGAAGAGGTGTTTGTGTATCGGAAAACAGAGGGCTCATATCGTGCGAAGAGCTGAAAAGCTTTGAGAACGGAGCCATCCAGCTCGTTCCAACACCAATCCCGAGTACTTTCCTCTCCCTTTCCATCGCCTCCGCTTTCATTGGATCAAGGGCCATCTCACTGATTTTAACTGCAATAGTTGGCTCAAGGATGACGTCGTTCAGAGTGACACGTATTTGACCCATTTCCTCGAGGACTTCCTTGAATAACTTGAATAGCCCTCGAAGATCTTTTCGTGTGCACAACGTAGTCATTCTATCATCTTCGAGCCATACGCGGTATTGCGTCCGGAGATGCGAGACATCCGACAGAATAGTACCAACTGTTGTTCGGGAAAGATGTTTGACGTCTGCACCGTGTAGGTGCTGGCGTTTAAGGCGATTCGTGAGTGTAAGAGCGTCAGCTTGTGCCATACGATGGAGGAGGGAGTGCATGCGTTCCAAAAGACTCGACATCGGGGAACCAACACCATCAAGCAATGACGAAGAATCGGAGTGCCCATCGTGAAGAGACATAGACTGGTCCATGTGGGACGGTGTCACATGACAAATACTGTGTAATGACAGCAGACGATCGGTCTGTACGGCTTTCGTCGCTTGATTAGGGTTCAACAGTTCCTCGTCGTATTCTGGTTCATCGTCCATGTCAAGGCCGAGACGGAAAGGTGGATATTGGGGCAGAGGATGAGCGAGATTGGCGCATTTTGGCGCCGAAGACAATATAGAATCTGCTGGAGATAGTGGTCTACGACCAGTTTCGGGAGTCAATGGCTCCTAGTGGGGACAGTGAGCTAGGCTAACTTAAGACAAGGACCGCTTACATATACACGGTGGGATCGTGACTCGACACTGGGTGGACGTCTCAAGGAACTTAAAAGCTTTGACTCCGGTCAGGCAACACATGTGTTTAGAACCATCATCCTTACCGAGTCTTTGTTGAAGGAAGATGGTTCACACGATGCGTGAGAGTGTTTCGATGGAGTCTCGACTAGTCTGACAGGTCAGCCTCTGCCATCCAAACGGCGCGCACAAAAATTTACCCCGTATAGGTGGCGCAATGCTTTGTTCCCCCACTTCCTTCTGCAACGCCTGCAGATCCTCGCGCGATTCTGTCAATAATTTATGCAACTCATTATTGTCAGCCTTCAGCATTTCATTGTCTACCACCAAAGATTCGATGACTTTGATTACTTCTGGGTCATCTTCTACAGCCGACTTGGCGATCTGCTATTAACGGGAATAAGTGGCGACACCAAGGTCAACGATCGGAACACAAACGAAAATGTGAAGACCGTCCAATTTGGAGCGAGCGTCCTCTAAGAGTGATTCTGAACATTCTAAACGTTGCAAACGTTTGATCTCGAAGTCATCTTGCAAGCGGCGGACTTCGGTCTGTAATTGGTCTGCACGGAAATATGAGTTGGCATTCTTCACGATCTCGCTGAGAGTGACTCACCTGTGCGATCCTTGAGGGCGGCCAGTCGCGCTTCTGCGAGCTTCGCCCGATGAGTTTGGCTGTCACGTTCTTGGCGAATATCGTCGTTCTCCTGGAGCGCTGCAGATAGTTTGGTGTCCAATCCTACGTTACGCGCATGATGGGCATTTAATTTCAATACTGCACTGCGGGCTTCCTCTAGCTCGTGTAACAAGGTCTTATTTGACGCCTCAGCTACCTCATTGTTCAGAAGTGCCTGTGCGAGCCGCTGCGCGAGACAAGTGAAGACGGGCGAATCCAAAGAGGATGGGAGACTAACCCTCTCAAGCACTGAATTCTCTTTCAACAATTCAGCCACCCGTACATCCGCTTCGGCCTGACCAGTTCCGGCATGCCTAGGTGCGGTCTCTTGCGGAGCTTCCCGCAACGGAGAATCACTCAACTGGGCCGGGGGTGAGGACGTAGCGTGATGGAGCATGCATGTAAGACGAACCTCGTGTCTGCGTACGTACGCCTCATGGCGCTGCAACAAGGCAGACCCAACCTCTGTGGCAGGAGTCGACATACAACGCGATATCCCATCCGAGCACCTAAGCTCACCTGCACTGAGAACAAGCCTGCTCTCAAGCCTGGACTTGAGAGCGAGCCAGGACTTGGTGGTTTCGCACGCTTCGCTTCCGCAACAACAACAGACTTGCCTCTGGGGTTCAGGAGAGGGTATCCTGGAGAAGCTGGTCAAGGCAAGCGTGAGGTCATCGATGGTGCTTGTCGCATGGTCAAGACTGCTGGCGAGCGGGGAATCCGGGGTGGCGGGACGGTAGTCTGAGGAGTCGACCTGCATTTGAGAATGGTATGACTTAGCGACAGCCAGAGCTGAGGGTCATTTTGTTATTTATGAACTACTTCATCCACAAGGGGACGAAATAACACTTTCGTGGGAATTACCGAATTGGGTAAGATTAGCAAAAAGCGAACAAAGAAAATACAATTATAATCTCCAATACTTTTACTTGAACTCCGTGTCCTATTCCAATCCAACGATTTTATGCACAAGCTCCGAAATCCACGCAGCGATCCTGCTCCACTGGCTTCTGTTAGGTGTCAGGAACTGAAAGCTCGTCGCCAGTCCTTCCATGTTCAGCTCCTCTAGCCGTTTTTTCAACCCCTGCGTCCCGTTCCCTTCGTCGACCGTACTCAGGCTGGACACTGATCCCCCTTCCACTACCAAGGCACGAAGAGGATTTTGGGAGAGGCGGAAGATGTTTGACACAGTCCTGATTATCGACGCGTTGCCCGAAACAGCAAATGTCTCCTTGATCCTGTCCTGTAATATGTCGTAGCTGTCACGTGAGGTAATGAGTAACAGTCAACGTCAAAGTAAAGCTGTCATACATCATGGGCAATAGCTCCGGATACGCAATGCTGACGTCTAGAAGTATGTTGTACAGCATCTCGGTTTCCGCGTCATCGCCTTGTGCAGTCGTCAGCATGGCAGTGGAAAAGGACGCCACAAGCAAAGCCGCCGTGTTGTCTGTGATCGGAAGCATGTCGACGTCAACACGTGGGACGAAATCACTGTCATAAGACGACGGCCTTGCGGTAAGGGAGAACTCTTCCGCGCGGCATTCTCGCAGAAGTCTGATGTATGACTCCCGAGTGGTCGAGAAGGGGATTAAAGCAACGAAGTAGCCTAGTGCGTCTGGAGACAATACATACGGTCCGCCTTTGAGAGCCTGTTCACCACAGCGCACAGCAACGGAAAGCAGGCTTCTGAGTGCAATTTCTGCAGAAGATTTGAGGTGACTATGGCGAACACCCTTGAAAATGATAGAAGCCAGGGAGAAGGAGAAACTGGACTCAAAAGATAGGCACAATAGGCGATCCAGTTGGCACACCGTATCCTCGAGCTGTGTGCGACCATCTAACAGGACATTTGGTATTGTGTTTTCAATGAATGCACCATGCAGCTCGAGCGTTTCTGTCGTTGCGCGCAAGAGGTCCGCAGCTTCAGCATAAACGGAAGTGTAGCTCGACTGAAGTAGGGCTACAGCAAGCCAGAACACCTGACAGAGGTACCGTGATCCTTCAGGTAACGATGGAACAACTTTGCAGATGCATCGTAGCATGCAAACCACGGCTATCGTGTCCGTCTCAGTAGACTGACCCAACGCGGCTTTAAATGCCACCAGCATCTGATAAACAAGATCATCATCCACATCCGATGTCGCCAGCGTGCCAAGCACGAGAAATGCCCTCGCTTGTATCGCCGTGGGGAGTTGGAAAGCCGTCGAGGTAGCCAAGCTCATCCATCGCGCCCGCCAAATATTCAATACCCCTAAGAAAACACGTGAATTTGACAATGGTAGAGGTTGTTTAGGTGGATTTCACCTTTCGAGCCTGCTGCGACTTCGACGACCTTCACAAGCAGTCGCGTCAAAGTCTCCTGGGAATCGATCATGGCCTTGTCGTTCGGTGGATCGTAGTTGCAGTATTCGCTTGTGCCAGACTGCCGAGTAAGACCGAATAGCTGAAGGCACTCAATAGTGATCAGTTCGTCCATCATGGCGCGTAGGTCGGGCCCACTTGCATCCTCCGCTCTGGCGAGAAAAAGTGACTGCAGGAAGTTCATGATGATACCGTAAACAGACTTTCGCACAAGCGTTTGTCCTGTCCCAGCAACTAAAGATACAATGTGGCAAATATCCGGGACGTACAGCTGATCAAAGGCTGCCTGTCTTGAATGGTTGCTAGCGATGAGAGCAAACCGGGTCAGCGTAGCAATTTCATTCCAGTGGACATTCTCAGGTAGGGTCCTCGAAGGCTTAAGAGATGTCTTCCCAAGGACCTTCCGCAGCTTGGAAAATATCTTTCCTCGCACATTAATGGAAGCGAGTGCAGCTGCAGTTCGGGTAATTGTTTCACATCTACGTGAACCAATACCACCATCTGCTGCTGCGCGTATCAACTCATCCAAGACTACATTTACGATTGTCGGATCGAGCTTCCCAATTTCGACCCAAATATACTTGTGGATCACGGAAGAAATCTGGTAGGGTGTCAATTTTATAACAGGGATACGAGCGCAGCACGCTGAACACACCTCCGAATCTGCGGTCGTTAGGTCAATCAATGTACGGATGCAATCTCGGAGTCGCGCGCCCGAGTGCTCGTACAAGGGATTTGAAGGGTTGCAGAAATGTGCCAAGTTTCTGACCCAGGGGCTCATATACTGAAGACAATTGATGCGTTGCGCAACATCAGTTTTGTCCATCCCGGTGGAAATCACAGACAGGAAATCTAGCGTGAGCTTCGGAGCGAATCCTGCAAGTCGATCACTGAGACTGGTGACAAAGGTAGATAAATCACCAGGAATAATGCCAGCTAATGAAGAGTCATGATCGACACAAGACAACGGTTGTATTGTAAGTAGGGCCCACCTTTGGATGCGATGATCGGGTTCTTGTCATAGTCGAGATATGAACATATCGCGCCGAGGAGGTCATATGCGGCACCACGAAGTTCTTCTTGGTCTGAATTAACATTGATCATACCCACGTGTAGAAGAGTAGCAGAGATATTAGAAAATCTCGGAAACCTCTCAATACGTAGTACTTGGCTATCGCGAAGTTGGCTCTTCGCTGATCTAATTGCCTGCCAGAAGAACAGTGAGCCTTAGGAGGTCATACAGCTAGGAGTTTACCTTAACAATGCTGTCACGATGCGGTGAGGAGAAGTAAGATATCACCCCCTGTCTACTAAGTCTTATGATAAATTCCTGTGGGTCGAGGCCGGTTGAGACATTGTATGCATCGCTGACATCAGCCAGAGATATAATTTCGGTCGATTTAGATGATAGAGAGGGTGAAATAACCGCCGCTCGAATCTATTCCAAAGATTAGGCAAATAAAAACATTTGGAACAGAGCTACAGACCGAAGTTATACGAATATGGGTGAGCGCAACCTCCATGTTGACTGGCATGCGTATGTCATGGGCATGTCTCATCGTCACCTCGCTAAAAACGATGTTGCTTTCGTGTTCCAGTGATGCTGTGTTCGACGTCACAACAAGCCGGTAACGATAGCCTGATACATACTAGGATACTCCAGAGAAGGCAGGCATGATTGAGGCACATGCTGCAAGAGCTCAGTGACCGAAGAACAAGCCCTGATACCGTTCGAGAGGATTGTGCCTGTTTACGAATCCCACGAATCCATGACTTGTCCGTTAAGAATGACGGGCACCACAAACCTGCGGATATATTGTACATTCGCCTCAAGTAGCGTTGTGTCAACGGGTTGGCGTTTAAAAAGTAACCGTTAATGAACCGCTGGCGGACATCCATAGGTATAAGCTGTGAGCATGTCTTCAGCCATTGAACGGGAATTTCAGACGTAGACGTGAATGAAGTGCAGTCGAGGATGATCTCATAATGTCTCTTTCCATACTCGGGGCCAGTTAATGTCTAGATCGTGTAAGAATAAAAAATCAAGCATCTATAAATGGTGTGCACTTGCCTTCAAAATGTGATACATCAATAATTCAATATCGAGGGCCTCAACATCTATTTTGCAGACATGTAACACAAAGATAGCAGGCATATCCTAGCACAGGTATCAGCTACGTCCCCATAACATACACGGACTTACTTCCGCGATATCTGCAGGCACGAATATATCTCGAACTGGTTCAATGTTTCGATGAGAGCAACGACTCATCAAATCGAGGAATTCTCTGTGCTCTGAACTTTGAAGAAGTGAAAGACGTGGGACTTCAGGGGCTTCCTGAAGCTCAACAAGAAGGTTACATAATTGATCCCATGCGTGTTTGGCGCCCATAGTCGCCGAATCGTCCTCATTATTAGGTTTTACGTAGCTGAGCAGCTCTTTGCCGATCTTGTCTGCATGTTTGTCAAGAAAACGATGCAACACTATCGTGTCCGTGTCGTCTGCAGTGATACCTAGCCATTCGCCACCATCCTCGTCGGGAGTTGCCGTGGAGTATTTCTGTATAAACAAGAATTGTAATTATATTTGTTCATGTATATGTTGAAAGTACTCACATTGACTTCGCTGAGGAACCGTGTTACGTTGGTGATATTCGCCTTCAAAAATTCATTCAAGCAAACCATGTGTGCCTCCTTCGCAAAGAATATGTTGTTAGCCAAATTTTGCATGACCTTAGCAATGATCATGAGCCCTCGACGAATAACTCCATCATCTTTTGGTACTTCAACGTCAACTGTTTCCGGGGCGACAATAGCAGGAGAAATGAAGCTTGGGTGGACATAAATTATATTTGCCGTATTCGTTCTCAGTGTACTCACCGGAGAAATATAAAAGCCCCCAAGGCAGCAAATTTCGATTCGGGCCAAACTTGGTAACTGCCAAGCGTAAGACACCATGATGTCGGTCATGGATCAATTCTTACACAGCTTTTGCCAGGTGAGCACATACTTCACGAAGCATCCTTCAATGAGATGAGTATAGAAACACACGCGAATCAGGAGAAAGAATGATTACGGTGGGAGAGCAGGCACTGAGGAACCAATGATCTCAAGAAAGGATGATGCAATGAACTCGACATCTCGTTGATTCTGCTCCAACTTGTGTTTAGGAGTCTTTGCTGGATCCAGATCATAGGCATGACCAGGAGGCATTGATGTCATAGTCTTTATCAGCGGTAGAATAAGACTGCGCAGGTAATTATAACCATGTATCCTGGCAAAGGCAGACAAGAATCTTGTGCACGTTGAGTTACTGCGGAACAAGTCCGCGTCACTCGCTACACACGATGTTAGCTTACGCAAGGTCGGTCGACTGGGACATCACCAGTGTGCGCTATTTCACGGTCGATCATGGTCTTGAGTAGTGCTATCAGGGAGGCGCGTGTATCAAAGATGTTCATGAGCACTGAGATCATCATGTCGACCTCGCTAGTTGGGCAGCATTCACATATGACCATGGCAAGGACCATCTAGTGAGAATGAGTAAGAACATGCAACAAACAAAAAAACATCATACATCAGATCCTCTGACTAACTATGAAAGAAGGTATCAGCCCGTGTTTGAGCGTTGTAACAAAAGGTCATACCTCCCGCAGTTGGTTTCGGCGAGCTTGCAGTTCCGGATTACGCTGAGGTTCGAACTTCGTGCCCTTACCCAAAACTCGAGCAAAGACGTGAACAAATATCGTCCGTTTCCTGAGGTCTGAATCGTAGGCCAGTGCGATACAATGTTTCACACAGTTCTCAGAGTTCGCCATGACTAAATGTGAAAGTCCTGTTATAACCAACTCCAATACGTCGGCTTCTTTCTGCGATGTTAGCATTTTCTACTCGATAGTAAACAAAACATATTGTCGGTTATTGCAAGGCACGTGCATCACCTTATGGACGGAAGGAGCATCAGAGGTTGAATCAGAGGTCTAAAGCTACATTGAGAAAATAAAGAGAAGCAAAGAAAATGGAACATACAGGTTGCTCTGAATGACATACATCTAGCGCTCTGAGAAGGACGTGCGAATACCTAATAAACAGGCGTGAGACTGCGTGACCAGAATCGTCACCATCATGGGGAACGCTGGTGTCAATGGATTGTAACTTGAGCCGATCCAGGAGTTGGACAGCTGTCCGTAAGACAAACATATTGATGTCGTACTGAAGCTGGATGGCATCGGTTTCTATATTCTGAAATCGGAGACTGTTCAAACACGGTCTTATAAACTTGCTCGAGAAACCTACCAGCATCGGATCTTGGAACCATTCCATAATCGTATCCAGAATTCGATTGCGCGACAGATCATCTCTGCGAAGTGTTAAGGCATCTGTACGTTCGCAAACACAACAGACTAGGCTGCAAAATTTGACGCGAATACGGTATGAAGCTGGATCATTAAACCTCGAGATAAATCCGACAAGGACATAAAGTAGCGACCCGAGATCAATGCTCAGCGCTTCATCAGGTGGCATTTGTGCATTGTCAACAAGAGATTTCAGAACTGATATGAGCTTAAAAGTCATCAGTATCCGGGCGATAAAAGCGGCTGAAGAAACGAACCTGGTCAAGGAATAATCCATATTCGTCTTTGAATTCTGAGCCAGCACCTTCAGTGATGTTTCGTGTGATTCTAGTAGAGAATCACACAGGAAGAAAATAACAAAGACAAATGGGCTCACTCGTCAAGATGCTTGAATAATCGTGCAAAAAGGCGAGGGCTCAGTTCTGAACCCAGGGCCTCCCTCGCCACCTCGCGCACACGAATGGCATCGTCGATAAGTGCAGCTGTCAAGGATTCGATAAAAACATTGACCAGTTCTACAGGGTCTCTCAGAACACGCATCTCATCAGGGAGAAACTCTGCCGGAATAACTGCAGTCAAAGCACCAGGCTCATGCTCATCCTGAACTGTCGCACCACCGAAAGCAGCCAAAAAGAGCGTAAGATTCCGCCACTGAAAGAACTTCTCCTGTGGTGGATATCAGTACAAGTTACCGATTCAGAACAGCATTTCGCACATCAAGTAACAAACTCTGTTCTTGCTTACTCAAGTATATCTCATCGAAAGCAGCAATGGAAGCCAGAGGGTTTGGAACGACAAACTCCGACAGTGCACTCCACCTCCAGAAGCACTCTTCCCACACAGCAATATTGATTGGTGAAGTGTAGGCGACCAAGCGCAACAACTTTCGCACACGTTTTTGTTCTCGGACGCGGCCTTTAATTATATTAGAGGCGGAGGTGTATTATGGCCGTATATTCACTTACCGACAATAATCTAAAAAATGAACGGACATCGAGTGACGTGACGTGTGTGACTTCCCCCTTCTTAACGGACAATGTGTGACGATCACCGATTGTCGACGCGTCTTTCGCCTCCATCGGCTCCCTCGCCTCTCTCGAGTACCTCACGCTTGCTCGCTTATTTCGCTTTGACCACATGGGATTCCCTCTATGGTCTCATTGTTTGGTCACTTGGGTCTCTGATTCAGGTAAGTGGTGTAATCCCAGGGACTATTTTCTCACCAGCCGCAAGGAATCCGACCTCATTCCAACCACCGCGACCGTGTGCTTACTCCCCCGCGACGACGAGCGCGCCCAACACCACGACGGCAAGGGCGGAAATGGCGCAAGGGCGCCCCCATCACCACAAGGACGACGACAACGAGGGCGAAGGAAACGCGATTTCGCGCCCACCACCACAACATTGACGACGGCAAGGGCAACGCGAGGGCGCCCCAACCATTGCAATGGCGACGACGAGGGTAACGCGAGGGCGCACCCACCCACCACAACAGACGACGACGAGGGCGCGAACGGCGGAAGGACGCACTCATCGCCGGAAGGACGACGACAACGAAGGCGAGGGCAATGCGAGATTGCGCCTGTTGCAAACGCCGTGCCTACGACCGCAACAACGACAAGGGCAAGGGCAATGCAAGGGCGTGCCCATCCACCACAATGGACAATGGCGAGCTCATTGCCGCGAGGACGACGACGACGAAGGCTCGGAGGGCAACGCAAGAGTGCGCCCATCCACCACGACGGACAACGGCGAGCTCATTGCCGCGAAGACGACGACGAGGGCTCGGAGGGCAACGCAAGAGCGCGCCCATCACACGACGACGAAGGCGAGGGCAATGCGAGCGCGCGCCCGTCCACCACGGGTGACGGGAGGGCGCGAACGGCGCGAGGACGCACCCATTGCCGCGAGGACGAGGGCAACGCGAGAGCGCGCCCACCACCGCAATGACGACGGCGAGAGTACGCGAACGGCGCAAGGACGCGCTCATCGTTACGACGACGACGACGAGCGAAAGGGCAACGCGAAACCGCGCCCGCCACCGCAACAATGGCACCACGCCGTGCCTGCCGCCGCAACGACGATGAGGGCGAGGGCAACGCGAGGGCGCGCCCATCCACCACGACGGAGAACGGCGAGCTCATTGCCGCGAAGACGACGACGAGAGCTCGGAGGGCAACGCAAGAGCGCGCCTATCACACGACGACGACGAGGGCGAGGACAACGCGAGAGCGCGCCCACCACCGCAACGGCGACGACGGTGAGGACCAGAACGGCGCCATTCCGAGCCCCCCGCCGCGACGACGACGAGGGGGAGGGCAACACGAGCGCACACCCTCCCACCATAACGGGCAACGGCGAGGACGCGAACGCGCAAGGACGACGACGAGGGCGAGGGCAACCCGAGAACGCGCCCACCACAGTGAGGGCCACGCCGCGCCCACAGCTGCAACTACGACGGGGGCGACGGCAACGCGAGGGCACGCCCACCCACCACAACGGACGACGGGGAGGGCGCCCACCACAGCAACGGCGACGACGGCGAGGGCGAGAACGGCACCATGCCACGACGACGAGGGCAACGCGAGCGCCCGCAGTGAGGACGACGACGGTGAGGGCGAAGGTAATGCTAGAGCGCGCTCTCCACCGCAACTGCGACGACGACGAGGGCGAGGGCAACGCGAGAGCGCGCCAACCACCGCAACGGCGACGACGGCGAGGGCAAGAATGGCACCTTGCGCAACGACGACGAAGGCGAGGGCAATGCGAGCGCCCGTCCATCCACCACAGGTAACTGGGGGGCGCGAACGGCGCGAGGACGCACCCATTGCCGCGGGGACGAGGGCCCCACCACCGCAAAGGCGACAACGGCGAGGGCGAGAACGGCACCATGCTGCGATGACGAGGGCGAAAGGGCGAGCGCGGGCCTACCCACCCCAGACAACGGGAGGGCGCGATCGGCGCGGGGACGGACCTGTCACCGTGAGGACGACGACGATGGGAGCGAGACCAACGCGAGCTTGCCCCCACCCACCACAACGGCAACAACGAGGGCGTGCCCATCGCCCCGAAGACGACGACGGCGAGGGCGAGGGCAACGCGAGAGCGCGCCCACCACCACAACGGCGACGACCGCGAGGGCGAGAACATACCACGACACGCCCGCCACCGCAACGACGACGAGGACAGGGGGAATGCAGGAGCCCGCCCACCCACCACAATGGACAACGGGAAGGGCGCGAAAGGACGCACCCATCGACCCCAGGACGACGATGACGACGAGGGCGAGGGCAATGCGAGACCGCGCCCACCACCGCAACGGCGGCAACGGCAATGACGAGAACAGTACCAAGCCGCGCCCGCCGCCGCAATGACGACGAAGGCAGGGGTAGCGCAAAGGTGCGCCCATTGCCACCACGGCGCGGAGGGCGAGAAAGGCGCAAGGGCGCGCTCATCACCGCAAGGACGACGACGACAAGGGCGCGCCCACCCCGGGGAGTGCGCGAACGGCACAAGGACGCACCCATCCCCCCGAGGACGACCACGACGAGGGCGAGGGCAATGCGAACAGCGCGAGGACGCGCACCCATTTCTGCGAAGACGAGGGCAACGCGACAGCGCGTCCACCACCGCAACGGCGACGACGACGAGGGCGAGGTCAACACGAGGGCGAGGAAGTACCCACCGCCGTGAGGACAATGACGACGAGGGGGAGAACGGCGCCATGCCGCAATGACAACGAGGGCGAGGGCAATGCGAGCGCAAACCCACTCACCACAGACAACCGGAGGGCGCGAGGACGCACCCATCGCCGTGGGGACGACGACGACGACGACGGCGCCAGCGAGGGCAATGGGAGACCGCGCTCACCACCGCAACGGTGACGACAGCAAGGGCGGGAACGGCATCACGCCGCGCCCCACCGCAACGACGACGAGGACGAGGGCAATGCGAGATCACCCACCTGCAACAACAAGGAGGGCGGGAACAGCACGGAATAGCGCAAGGGCATGCCCATCGCCCCGAGGACGACGACGACGAGGGCGAGGGCAATGCGAGTCCACCCACCATCTCAGTGGCGACGACGGTGAGTGCAAGAATAGCACCACGCCCTCCCGCCCCCACAAGGGCGAGGATAATGCAAGGCAGTGTGTCCACTCCCGCAAGGACGACGACAAGGGTGGCTAGGGCAGTGCGAGAGCACACTAATAGAATAGGTCCTATCAGGCCAGGTCAAGCCCTGAATATCACTATCCACTAGCAAGGGTACAATGATGGGAGGTAATGTAGTACCTTATCTAATGTGTATAGATGCTTAGTACATGCCTTCACTCACCAATGTCTCATCTGTACCAGTACTACTTGGCTCATTACTTGGTGGCTGGTTTATCCCTACCTGTATAAATCCATGTCTGAGTCAAAAAGCATGTGCTTAATTTTTGTACATAAAGTACCTGAAAGCAGCAAGTAAGTATTTTCCTACACTCCCTCCCCTTCTCTTGCACTCCCCCCTTGGGCCAACGGCCCAAAACTGGGCCCACCAGCTAGTAGCATATAAGGACAACCATGCCAGGCTATTTAGCATTTGCCGCGCGGAGGCTCTATAATACATAATGCGAGTTGAAATGGCAATCCTTCACTCTTTCCTTCGTCAATTAGCGTACACTATGTCTCACCAAGGTTATTGTTCCTACAAAGGCCACTCGAGCGAGTCACCGAAGTTCCAATGAACGGCTTTGACTGATGTATACTCCTCAAGAGCATAACTGCCAAGTTCACGACCTTCTGAAGCATCAGGTTAATTGTTCAATGTCAATCCAGTGCAACAGACCGATTCCACTCTGTTTCTTCCCACCAAATGGGACGTTGTTGTTCACCACATTGTACTGGTTGACCCATACCTGCGGAAGACCGTCAAAATTTAGTGGAAATATCGTTGGCAACCTCGCGTACAGTTCCGGCCTCCAGGGCAGAGGAGACGCGCATGCACTGGTTGGCGTCAGCTTGAAAAGCACTCGTAGTTAGGACGGTATGCGTATGCCCTCGTGCGTGAGACTCACTCGAATGAAGCCCAGCGCCAAGACCATAAGTAGTGTCATTTGCGAGAGCTATCGCTTCTTCCTCTGTCTTGAATCTACCAATCGAAAGCACGGGCCCAAAAATCTAGAGTATGTTAAAGACTGTATCGTTTGTGATGCCAAATCATGCACCTCATCCTGGACCTACATCGCATGTCAGAGGGGGTACCTCGAGTACATCAGAGCGCAAATCTCACTATCTTCATATCTTGCCTGATCTCCGTGAATACTGCGGTGTGATTTCTGATTCAGGAGAGTAAAAAAAACGCGGCCAGAGCGTGACTCACTAGTTGGGTCAACGAAAAACCCTTTGCCCGGGCGTTTCTGACCACCAAGTGCGAGCTTCGCGCCCTGAACTTTACCGCTCTCGATATAGCTCCAGACTTTGTCGTACTGAACTTTAGAGACCTGTATAAAGTTATAAGCCGGAGACTTCAAAGTCAGGAGTGACAAACTGACAACCGGGCCACCTCCGCTTTTTTCATCAAAGCCATCTCCGATCACAAGTTGTTTCGCCTTCTGCACCACCAAAGCGACAAACTTGTCGTAAATAGAATCCTGCACGTACAAACGCGACCCTGCAGTGCAATCCTGGCCAGTGTTGTAAAGGATGCCAAGGCACGCCCAATTGGCTGCCTGATCGAGGTCCGCGGACTCAAAGACGAGGTGCGGAGACTTTCCCCCAAGCTCCAGCGACACCTATTTGGCCTTCAATACACTGCCATGGTGTCTAATGCCTCGCGGGAGTGGCATGTAAACAAACCTTTTTCAAATTACTTTTCGCCGCAGCCTCCATTATTTTCCTGCCAGTTACAGTAGATCCAGTAAACGCAATTTTGTCGACGTCCCGGTGAGCCGAAAGCGCAGCACCACCAACGGGTCCTAGAGAAGGGATTGTGTTTAGCACACCAGGCGGGAATCTGTCCGATGGGAGTGAATAATTTACACAACAGCAACAAAGTGTGTGGGCTCACCCAGCCTCAACAACAAGTTTGGATAACAAGAGTGCTGTGAGCGGAGTTATTTCAGAAGGTTTCATGACGATTGTGCAACCGCATGCGAGCGCCGGTGCCACTTTCCAACACCTAATGAACTGGTGATTACGACACGCTGATGCAAGGCGCGGGTGGGCCTACCACATATTGATGGGGTAGTTCCAAGGGATGCTATACAATATCAATAGAAGCCGGACCGAGTGAGTGAGCCAGTGCGCACATTTGTCCACAAACACCGATTGGATCGTGTCTTGTGAACGCCAGCTTTCTCTTGTTGTCGACTTCTATCGTCTGACGCCATAGAAGAGTAAGAAGGAGACGGCATGCAAGTTCAAAGGCTCTCACTTCGCCCCTAATCTTGTCCGCCCACCCGGCAAAATAGCGTAGGCACTGGACGGTGTCAGCGATGTCACCTTCTCTTTCAAGAGGTATCAAGTAGGTTGACTAGTCAAATGAAAACTGGGCTAAAGTTACCTGGCAATCTTGACCGGCTTCCCATTATTGAGACTCTCTAGCTCTGCAAGGAGTTGCTGGTCTCTTTCAATGAGGTCAGCAAGCTTGTTTAGAAGACGAGAGCGTTCAAATCCGGTGACGTTCTTCCCCCAGGTAGTGTTGAGAGCGTTGCGGGCGGCCGCAACTGCGATGTCGATGTCCTTCTCGGAGCCTTGAGTTTAGCCGCACCGGACGACATCAGGACGGCACTGAGCAGGGCAAGACGGGTTTACCTGCGACAACAGAACAGATCACTTCTTCGGTGGCTGGATTGATCGCGCTATCGTTATCTTGAGCACAGCGCCCCGAGATAAGGAAGACACGAACTGGATGAGCTCCTTGGAGTCCGCAGAAGGAACAAACTCGTTGTTGATGAAGAGACCTGTCGGCACCTCGATCTCGCGCCTGGTGGCGGGGACGACAACTTTGACAGTGAGCGCCATCGTTGAGGGGGACAACTGGCGGCCTCTCGTCTTAAATAAATTGTTTATCTGTACTCCGCAGCTGGCCCCATGACCCGTCCAGACAATACTTACTGTAATGGCTTGGTAGGTATGCGAATTTCTCACAGACGTAAGTATCCCTTCGCCGCTACCACCACCAACCATGCTCGCGCGTGCACCACTCGGCCTTCGCTCTCAAGTCTCTCGCCTCCGTGTCGCCTCTCCCGTGCGCTATGCTCACGGCCACGGCGAGTACCACGTATGCTTTCTTCATCGTCTCCAACCCATTTCATTCACCGGCTCGCCCCCCTCCTTAGCATCTACCTTTTGCTTTCCCGGGAAACAAGCGTGCGGCTTTTGGCATCAAGCTTTCTCTCTTCCTCCTCTCAGGGTTTAGCATTCCCTTTGCTGCAGCGGCGTTTCAGCTGTGGGGCTCACTTTTAAGCTCTCTCCGGAGCAAACCTGCTCACGTGTTCGTTGCACAGGAAAAAATCGGGTGCTGCTTGAACCGCATCCCTGCTAAGCAGTGGACATCACACTCGTCTTTTTATCCATGTATGCGCGTGTCGCGCAAGGCTAGAACTAATTAACGTTGTTCACACTCCATTTCCGCCTTCAATCTCCACGAGCATCTTCTTAATGCGTGCTTGAGCCCCTTTGTTCGACCGTTGGCTTTCCCGACAATCGCATGTCCTCGATAATAGCTCAGGGTTGCGTTGCAACGCATCCAGTGCAAGCATCGACGCCGCACGCCCCGCAGCCTGTGCTGTGGTGCCCTTGGCGCTGGCCAAGGTAATTTGATGAATGACACCTGCATGTTCCAAACGTGACTCCAGCGACCATCCTGTGTATGGGGATTGGCTTACAATCACATCGTGTTTCTTGCACCAAATCATTCCGCTCCTTTACGAGTTCGAATTGCTGACATCCGTATGACTGCAACAGCTCGAAAAGAATCTTCGTAGGATGATGAGACAATGCTTTCAACGTGATATGTCGATCGTAGAACGGTTTGAGCACTTTCTCGAAGAAAATTTCTGTTCCATCTATCGTGAATCCGTCGGAAACGTACAGAGCTCCAATGATGGACTCTACGATGTCTGAGAGTGCCTATTAGATCATTGCGCATCAGCCCGCTACCCCACCCTACATCATTTTTAAAATCACCTTGGGGGGCTCGACCTGCAGCCAATGCTGCATGGGTGGATTGTCCTCGGCTGCCGCCTCCGCTTCGAGTCGTTTTGCTTCTATTTGTTGAGCATAACTCTCAAACGCAGTTGCCAATGCATAC
>JBBPKB010000192.1:0-17131 GCA_038089035.1 Boletellus dicymbophilus
CATCGTTTCCGTTGTTCGGACACTAAATTATGCGTGTGCATACTCTGAGCCCGAGGTTCAGCCTGGTGGCGGGCGTTCTGCACGACTTTACACTGCGGCAGCTCTCAACGTCGCCTTGTGGGTTGATTGCACCAGGAGCTTTTTTTGCTATCCACGATCATGATGTACTTTTGTATGTCTGGTGACGTTCGCTTCCAGTTTGCGGAACGGTACCCGGACCAAGACCCTGGCGAAACCTGGCGTATCCCGTTGCGCATAGTCGAGTGTGTTTGAGAGCGTGTTATCGCAAGACACGTGTCACATGTATGACCAACCGCTACGATAAGCAGCCTCGAGTCCGCTCACCAGACTAAGTACGAACGAGCCTCGGGATAATAACGATGCACGACGTCGAAACTCTCTCATCAGGCTTGGATTACACGCGGCTCGACCGTCGCAATCGATGTGCAGAAGTTCGAAGCTATTCGAATTCTGGTGCACGACGTATCCTTTGCGATCGAGTCTAAACTTCCGTGACTGTCAAAACAGCAGCCTGTGTGGCCTTATCGTGATAACTTGGCAGTGAACGCGACGATCGGGTGGGCACGCTCTACAGCGTCCGAATCATATCCCATGTACACGTATTTCCGTCCAAACGGGGTTACAATTCGACGCGCGCAGATAAGCCATGGCATGCAGGCCTTGCCGCGTTTTTATTTTATTTTATTTTTCGGAACAACTACTTGTGAAATGAACTTTGTATGTGGTTTATCCGGTATCTTTGAAAAAAAAACACCCCCAACCACGACTGTCATAGATCACATACCCCGTGCGCGGGGATCGACTAGATCACATTTTGATGACGCCCGCGGACCAGTCTAAGCGACGCAGAAAGACGACGCTCGAATATCAGGGCAGGGAAGACGGGGAGAGTTTTTTTTTAAAAAAAAGAAGCGAGAAGAGCCACTGGCCCACTAGGGGCATTGCCGAGACGATCTTTTTTCAAAACACAGATGTCGCAGATAACAAAAGCTCCGATGCCCGGATCGCGATTCGCGAACGAAAAAAGACACTGGTGACCGACCATACCGCATAGACGTCCACACTCAGTGCGGGCGATGCGGGGGGACGTGGTGCACAACTTTGTGTCACACTGTTGTGAAGATCGACGGGTTTATTCGAGCTTTCAGAGTTCAAGTTGGGAGAAGGGGAATTCGATCCGTTGTCTGACAGGCCGCTTCAGGACCTCAGATGTATCCTTGCCGTAATTGATACGCTAAGTGAGTGTTGGTGGTGCTGTTTTACTTTTTTTTTTCTGATCGTTTCCTTGTGTTGTCAGACTGATATGATCGGAGTAAGGGTGGGCTCACTGACATGTTTGATATTGACAGATCGAATATAAAAAAATATGTAGGTCTGACGATGGAGATATGACGATGATGTGATGGCGACGAAGACAGACGATGGAATGACGAATGACGAAGATGGCCCAGTGGAGGAGGGGGGTAAAGGAAGGGTGAAGCGAGGGCGGAATGCGCAGCATTTTCCGCATTAGAGCTGTTTAGCGACTAAAGCTAAGCCAAGTAAAGTATAAAGTATGTATGCAAGCTGCACCTTGCAAGGAAAGGTGTACATAAGTACGCTGTTTTCGCACATACGACGGAGATACGAGTACAAGAAGAAAAAAATAGAGGGAAGATGTAAAAAATATGGCGCACGCACCGCGTGCGTGTATGTGCGTGTTGTTTTATACGTAAATGTGAATAAAAATATGAAGGCGGAGAAGTACTCTAGAATATGCGCGGGAGAAAGCCTGCCTCCCCTGCGGTGAGAAGGAAATAATGAGAAGAATGAATAATTGAGGAATGAAGCAATGAAGCAATGGAATGATGATGGGTATCAAATTGGAATTAATGTTGTTGAAATTGTGAACGAAGAAAGTAACTTTTTTTCTTGCATGCGTGCACTGATAAAAAAAAACACCCCCTTCTTTCTCCTCTCGAAAGAATCACATCATTCGTCCGTTCGTCGTTTCTTGGACGGCCGCAACAGTGGATCGACCTTGCGCGCGTCCAGAACGCGTTGAAGGTCTCCATACATCGGCTGGCCGACGCCCAAACACCCCGACCGACTGTGCGCCCGATTGCACGCGTCCACGCGCGCAAACTCGTGTTTACACGTATGACACTTGACCCTGAACCCGATGTGCGTCACCACGTGCCGCGCGATGCTCGTCCCTTTCATGTGCGGCTTCGGACAGTCCCGCCACAGACAGCGCGTCGTCACCTCTCCGCCGCGGAACCCGTGGAAGAGCGCAAGGTGGTCGGCAACGCTGGATTGGTCGCCCTCGATCCACATGCCGCACGGGGTGTGCGAGAGATCCCAGAAACATTCGTAGACGTGGAGGAGCTTGTCGGGGCGTGCGAACGCGGTGGACCAGGAATCTTCGTCGACGCGATGGCCGTCGCACCGGATGACGTTGCGCATCACCGGTTGTTGTTGCTGCTGCTGGTCGGAGAAGGGAATGGTTTCGGGGACATCGACAATTGCTGCTGTGGCATAGTAAGCAGACGAGGATGGATCGTCACTCTCAGACTCTGCAGAGGGCGAAAAGTGGGAAAAAGAAGAGGAGCTGCTAGGTACATTGGGGGTGGTGGGGTTGTTGCTGTTGTTTGTGCTGTCAGATGAAGAAGGTGGATACCGCGGAAAGGGGATGTTGGGCGAAAGGGGGGACGGAAAGGGAGGCGGGGTGCGCAAGGCAGGGTTAGTCACCGATGACCATCGGCGCAAGTGACGCGAGCCTGGCGGAGTTTTCTGGGAATTGTGACCGATCGAACCAGCCCTCCTCGGGGAGGATCGCGGACTTTGTCCTCCTGGTACATTACTGGGACCGGCGACTGCCTGAGGATACCAGTTGGGCTGTGGTCGACCGCTGACGTGTTCACCAGGGGCGGTATGCTGGTGCTGCAGCTGGGGAGATTGTAGAGCAGCTTGTGCATCGCCAATAAATGGCATCTGGCTGTCAATCAATGGCGGAGCGGACCCTGGTCTCGGGAGTTCCTCAGCGTGGACGGCAGTACCAAAAGAGGGAGGCCCGCAAATAGGGTGATCGTGCGGTGACTGTGAGGACGAGTAGCAAGGAAAAGGCGTGGCCACTGTAGTTGCGTAGCGGCGATCGAGTGATATTATGGCTTGGTGAGCAGCCTCTTGAAACCCACCGAGTGATTGCACAGTCGTCTGACAATCGAGAGAATATTGCGTCGCTGAGTCGTACGCTGGTGTGTGCGTCATGGTAGGCAGCTGCTCAGCATATGTGAACGCGTGCACGCAGTCAGCGCCTGGGAAGTCATCGTCGTGATACGCCGTGGGGGGTGGCGACGGACTCGTGATCACCCCGCCAGGTAAGAAGGGCGTAACTTCCATACCCATAGATGGTATAGGCGGCGTGGATGTAGCAATAGTGAGGCCGAATTCGTAGCTTCTGCCGAGCTGCGGGTTAACAGTCGCTATGCTCGGACGACGGGTAGGTATCCGAGCGCTGACGTCAGAGTGAGGCAAAGCGAACTCCGGCCTCGCGTCCTCGGCGATAGCACCGGCGGCATTGACAGATGGAGACACGAACTCGCGGACCGGTGTGGGGTAATGTAGGCTGTGTTGTAGGCTCCAGGAGCTGCCACCATGAACGTAAGAAGGAAGGCCCGAACTCAATAAACCGACGGACGTACGAGTTCTGGCTGATGGCCGTCGACGCATCGACGGTGGCATGCTCATGACCGTCATATTGCGAACTAAAGTGAAATCCGCCGAGCTGGGCACATAAACTATTGCCTTGTAGGTCGTCCACCGAGTCGCTTCGGAGCGTGGGACGAGGGAGGGCAAAGGTTTGACGATTTGACCCCTGTCCTTGATTTGACCCGGACAGCATTGAAGAACCATCACGTGGGCGATCAGTCACTTCTGCGCTGTAATTGGATTTTTCGAGAATTAGGATTAGGACCTTTGTGTACACGTGAACGGCCAAGGACGGACCTTGAGGGAAGATCATCACGTTGCACGTTACAAATATGCGAATCGATGACATCTTCCGAAACGTGTTCTTGGATGGGGTCAGCGGGGTAACATCTCGCCGAAGCCGGCTGCGAAGGAGTCAAAGCATAGCTGAAGGGAGTCTGTGCTGTGAGAACAAAGGGGTGAGGACACACGTCCGTGCTCACCGAAGGGAAAAGGTGGAGTAGTCGAGGCTCGACATCACGGAGAACCAAGGGAACAAAAGCGTAGATGTAGCGCCTGATGTCAAAAAGAGGGGGGCAACCCAACAGCGAGCGAAGGACTGAGTGGAAACTGCGTTCACTTTTGGAGACGGTGGAACGACTTTGAAATGGGTCTTGGTCAGAGGGCCAAGTTCCAAGACAGGAAAGGTTCTTATACATTCCCCATTTGTCGGAAGCGGGGCGAGGATGGACACCGAGAGGAACATGGCATGCCTACGCTTGCCGCACACCAAATGACCTGTAAATCCGGAGCAGGGCAAGAAACACGATTGGTACAGGATGCAGGCAGGGCTGCATGTTCCGGCGAGCGGTAAGGAGTTAGCGCTCCCCTGGCCGTGAAGGCAGTGCATGGAATGGCGTCATGTCGAACACTCTGAGTGTGACAGTTGATGATCAACAAACCCTCCTCCTCAAAGAGCTTAACATGGGATGACCAAGCAACTGGGCACCGGAACACTTGACTGGGAGAAGAAGATTGGAAACACACACGAAGCGGAAATTGCTGACCTCATCGCGAGTATGGAGCATTCATGTCACGGGGGGAAGAAAGAGGCCTGCCAAGCGATGACGGGTTGGATCCACGAAAGACTGAAAGAGGAACAAGTAGGTTGAGCGTGTGCGTGGAGAGTGAGCCGTACAGTGAGTGAGCCCCTTGGCCCACAAGCGAGGGGAGGGCAGGAAAAGGTATGTTGCGAATTGACGTAAAGCGGATCGCAGGCGCAGTTCACATGGGCGTGACTGAAGCGATATCAGGGAGATAGCCGGTGATAAAGGTCCATGGACCTGACTGGAAGAGGTCCCGTTCCGCGGAGGGGGGGCGCAGAGAATGATCTATTGATGTGAAATGACAGGGAGAGAAATGACCGCAGACGGCACTCGAAGTGGGTTGTACGCAGCTGAGAAGACACTATTCATAGCGCGCCGACGAGGACGGCGGAGGAGGGCGCAGAGAGAGAGCACCAAGGAGTAGAGACAGGCATGGACAACGGGTGGCAGAAAATTACATTCATTGAGCGGATGCACCGGAAAAATGAAATGACTCTGCTGTAGTAGGCTGTTGCCGGAGAACGCCGTGATTGGGTGGACGAAAACCACGCCCAAGTGCGTCACCAGAGCTGTAGCGTCGAATCTACCTGGAGTTGTTAGCACAGGAGCACTCACCGAGTAGACAAAGTTTTTGTTGGAAGTGGACCCTGCACATCATTTTGCAATAGCAGAGTGGGTCCCGCCGATGTCGGAAGTGCTGGCAACTTGTGACCGGCAGTGCCATTCAAACTCAGTCGGCGATGAACCTGTCGCTCTACGCCGTCAACGCGCTCGTCATCCTCGACAGCGAGGGCCACCGCGTGCTCGCAAAGCACTACCGCCCCAAGAACAGCACGCTCGAGCCACCCAAGGACCCGCGCGCGTTCGAAAAGGGCCTCTGGCAGAAAACGAAGAAGCCAGGCGGTGCGGAAACGTGTCTTCTTTCCCCTCCGCAAAATGCTCACTCGCACGCACACCAGGCGATGTGATCCTCTTCGACGGCCATCTCGCCGTGTTCCGCCACTCGCTCGACCTCGTCTTCTATGTCATCGGCGGCCCGTCTGAAAACGAAATCATGCTCTACTCCGTCCTCTCCGCGTTCTTCGACGCCGTGTCCCTACTGCTGCGAAACCAGGTCGAGAAGCGCGCTGTGCTTGAGAACCTCGATTTGGTCCTGCTGTGCCTCGATGAGACCATCGACGACGGGTAATCGTGCTCGCCGCCATGTTTACACGAGCCCCGTTCTCATTCCCGTTCGCAGCATCGTTGTCGAAACCGACTCTACGACGATCGCTTCCAGGGTCAGCCGTCCAAAGGCCGATACATCCGAAATCGTCATCAACGAGCAGACCCTCATGAGTGCCTACCAGACTGTGAGAGAAAAGGTGCAGCAGAAAATACAACAATTCTAGGGCTACTTGTTCGCTTGTCGTTCTCTGGCTGCGTTCGCACTGTATCGTTATCACGGAAGCAATGCCGCTTTCTACAAAAAAGAAACAAACACAAAGGCAAAGGCCATTATACTGGTGATGAACCAATGATGCACCTAAAGTAATTTGAAGCGCGTTCCAGCACCCTCTTGCCACCTGGCATCTTACACTCGCCCCCTCGTGATCGTACACCCATTCCCGGCAGACAACTTTGCTTAACCCTACAATCGCCAGCTCACATAGCTGGCGACCATCACTCGATAATCAGATCTCAGAGTCTGATGGCCTGCATGCGACCCGAGCGTGGTGCCATGGGTGGTCATAGGAGGAAGGAGAAACTTGGGGAAGCCATCACTTGGTGTGCTCGCGTGCTAGGAACAAGCGGCACTCACCTGGCCCTGATGCTGATGCGGGATACTAATTCGTATACTGCTGCACCTGATGCTGCGACGACGGTGAATGCCGCCATTCGCTGAAGGGTTGCGATGCTGTCCTTTGATAGCGTGAAATCGGGATGCTCGTAGATGGCGTAGGGACGCATGATGATGGCAAGGATGTGGGGGGATGGTATGAAACAAGAAAGATAGACGAGATGGCCTTTATACGGAGACAATGTCTCACTTTTTGGTGCGGCGTGGAGGAGAGATACCGATGAAAGTGAATCGGAGGCTTTGTGTTTATAAACTGTCTGAGAGCGTTACGATCCAAGTATGTACACGTACAGCCCGTCGCGCTCACATTTGACCATCATTGCCCGTGAGACCCGTTCCGCCAATTACTCCATCTCGCTTCCTCGATCGCGGCTAGCACATAACAAGGCCACCGTTTACAAATTGTCAGCGAGGCCATCGTCCTTTCGGTTCGGCTCCCCTTTGGTTCCGATCACCACTGCTCGTCAGGCCTCCCGAGCTTCAATCTATCCCAACATGGTCATCCTGTGCCTTTTTCCCCCAGGCTACAGCGCCTTCCAAACAGCCGCAAATTTTACGGCCATGGTGAGCCTCCCGCCGGCGCCGGGCAGTCGTCAGTGCGGTGCGATCAGTGAGGTCATTGTCGTTCCCTCGTTATTCGTACTGCGCAGCACCACACAACGACATGCCGACGTGCCTTGCGCCTTCGTTCATCGTGGCGACACTCGTTCGGGAATCGAGTACATACATACGTCTATTTGGGCCCAATCGCAAAGTTTATCACAACATGCGACCGCTTGGACGTTTTTTTAAAATTCTCTTTTCGCTCGAAAAGGGGAGTATTACGGTCGCAGGGCTTGCCGCCGCATCAACCCCGGTAAATCAAGCCGCGATGCATCAATATTATTAGCCTTGCAAACACGAGGCGGGGTACGATAGCCCTGAATTTCGGGGCCCAACCACACGACAGACGAGCCTGCACATGTATGGACCCTTGTATCACCTTGTACTCAGGAAGGGAGGTGGAAGGCAAGGCGTGATCGATAACAAACTGGAAAACCCAGCCACGATTATTCGGCTCGGCCAAGCCGATCTGCCGGTCATGTGGGCCAACTTGCTGGCGCAAGTGCGCCAGGTTTGGGTCCAGGGGGAGACCCGGGCGGGCGTTGATTCGGACAAGGACTCGACCCAATTTAGCTCAAACTTCGATTTTCCAACTGGAATGGAACGTTCTTCCTCGAGGCCCTTCAGCGGGCGTGCCATATTATGATGGTAATTCAACGTTGGCAACGTCGATTTGAACGTGGCGAGCCATACGGCGGTGGAATGTAAGCATATAACACGATGAGCATGTACAAACAGCGTCATATTGGCCTTGGCAGCCACAGAACCTTGGTCACTTAAACTTTTCAAGTTGGGTCCCAAGTACTAACTTTCTTTAAGAGTACAGCACATCACTCTGGGAGAACACAAGAGGATGGAGAAAAAAAAGGTTTAATTCGAACAGGGACGTGGGTGGCGTTGGCAGCCTTACAAACCCTGTGCACATGTGGGCACGTTTCATTAAATAGCCGCCGGGCCTCCTTGCCACAAACCTTTGGACCCCGTGATTTAAACTTAACTCCGCTCAGCAGGCTACAGTACAGGAGTGCCTCGAGGTCTGAATGTGGTCGTTGCGGTGGAAGCGTACTGTGCCAACAGAAAGAAAGAAGCGAGGCGTGTATGTAAGTGCATGTGCATGTTACCCGTGACAAGGTACCAGATCTTGATTGGACAACCGGCGCGTCGGGCCCTGACATCCTATTTTTCATCTTGACTTGTACTCGTACCGTTGCTTAGGACTTGCCCTTTCTAGTGGCATTATGAATTAATGTCCTTTCGGTGACAAGTGTACGCCGGTCATTTCGCTTTAGTCACACCTTTTTTGAGGTCGGTTTTTTTTCTAGACCGGATCTACAATAGCAATGTCTTTCGAAAAGAATGTAATAGGCATTGAACAGCTGCTGGATCGGAGGCTTACTTCGATATAAGTATGCATGTGTCTAGTGCGGCGCTACCCATATACATAAACGAAACCTAAATCCAATAATATCGCATCGCCGCAGTCTGTGCACGGCGCCCACAGCGGTGGACACTCAACGGCCGGTTTCAACCTGCAAGCAAACATATGGTATGTGCTATATATATAAAAGCGAACGTTCCAAGGGGATCTCCTTGCTTTTTGGGGGCGGTACGCCCGCACGTCCCGGCCCATGCAAAGGAGTGTCTCAGGGTTCCACTTTCACATACGTACATACCCATGATCGGGGGCAGCATGCATGGACCAAGGGACGGACAACAAGATCGACGATTCAGGAGCCCGCCAAAGGAAGCATCCTTTTCTTCTTTGGCATATACATAAAACAATTAAAGAGTCCGGTCAGATAACGCACGTTAGAACTTAGTACATACGCGTGGCAGTTGTACGCCGCGACTCGCTATAACAAGTCTTCCCCGTGATGTATGAACTGTCAGGAGTCTATAACTCTACGATATTGTATTATTGAACGCCGTATGTATCATTTTTCTTTTCATTTTTCTTGTCATATATCATATATATCATTGAACATTTTATTTGAACTGCCAAGATATTATCGTCGTGGTAGTGCCATTTTTTCTTTTTTCGGCGAAAGTCTATCATGGGTGTCGTTTCATGCCAGGACCTACTTCATACGGTTGTCGCGGGCGAGTGCCAGCGTGCGTACGGGCAACCTGAGACAACCAGCGCTATATATATATTCGGTACGTGCATTTCTCTGCGCGCCCTTCCTCTCCAAAGACCCGCCTAAGTTGTCTTTTCAGCTCAAATGATGACGCTAAATTATTGTCACCGGTTCACTGCCATGAATACCATACAGCTTGGCATTGCTGTGGATCCAAACTTCCTAATCAAGGCACCTTGGAACGTTCCTAGCTTGAACGCCCACGCCGCCGGGACCTTTAGGTAATGAAACATCTCCGGCTATACATTACTACTGGAGCATGTAGGTAACATACCGGAATTGCCACTTATCGGAGTATGGTACACTCACGCTACATCTAGCTGAGTACCCTCCACGCCGCCGCCGCCGCCTCCATCAGTATTTGTTTCACATTTTTCCCCAGATATCTTGAGGTTCTGGTAGGCCGTCCTCGGGTTGTGGTGATATTTCACTCTTTTTTTTTTCAGCCGGAAAGTGAGGAAGAGGGAGAGAAATTGTTTTGATAAACTTCCTTCGTGGGATCTGATACGCTGATCGATCTCTCGTTGCCCCCCTTTTCGCTTAGGCTATCCCGCGTGCGAAATGCGACTGCCATAGTACTAACACTAGTCTAGTAAGACCATCTAGACTGGACACTCGATCAACACAATCCAGCTTCTTGTGTACGCCGTGTACCTCTCTTCTTGATCATAGAACTCGAAGTCCCGAGTCCGTCTGTGATACATACCCCCACCATTCATAATGGGCTCACCGTGCCGAGCGCCGGGCAAGGGCATGAACAATCGATCGGCTCCGGAAACAAATTTTATTACTGGTCGACCGATCGACGACGACCGCAACACCCTGGACGAAAAAAGGGAACAGAGACTTGAATTCGAAAGCTCTGGAACAGCTGAGGAAACACCACCACTTGTACTGGCAGCATTTCGAATGGCTCAGTTGAAGCGCTGTCACGGTCCATGTCTATGTCCGTGTCCGCTTAGCTCAGTTGAGTCGTCGTCGGCCCGCCCGGGAGTTCGCGCGCTCACAGTACATAGCCTCATTTCGAAGGACGACGTTTCAGCGATGACAACGTAAGGTGGTACTTACACTGGCTAGCACAAAACAAGTCTACGACCGTGCAGTATTTGCTCGGGAAAAATAATAAGCGTGAACACGAGTAGACCTTTGTTCGATCCGTTGTCGTCGCCGTGCGCGCGCGCGCGCATACCGCCGGGTGCAGCACAAGTTCCCAGCGAACTTGAAATTCGCTTTTTTTTTTTTCAAGTTTGTTATCTGGGACGTTTCCTGGAGACCGCGACTCAACAAGGTGTTTACGACTGTTGACGAACACGCTTGTACGGATGTCGCTGCGTGCGGTCCGGACGGCGGCCCGTCTGAGGCAGCCGTTCGGGCCGCTGATGTTCGAGCAGGTGTCGCGCGCAGAGCATAGGCGTGTCGCGGCGGACAGCTTGATCGTGGCTCGAACTCGGGAGGACGTACCCTTGTCCGAGTTGACGGACTATATTAGTACGATCGAGGTTCAGTAAAACGGTCCCGCCAGACGGTGGCTTTTTGCTCGTGGCGGGTGTAGTCAATATTTACTTGACTGGGTTACGAGTATACACATTATGCAACTACTGCACGCTCCACAGGCTTCTAGGGAAGCGTCCACCAGACTTAAGCATCAATGCATTCTAATGGTCGAACCGACTTCGGACATCATCTATCCCAAATCCCGGAGAGACGGGGGGGTACACCATTCAGACTGTGTGAAATTGGCGATGGAACGAAGGAGAAATTATTCTAAAAAATTGGCTGTTTAAACAAGCATCATGGGCCACGTTCTGTTCGCAACTCGTGTGTCACTCGCCATCGCCACTGGTTTCCGTATGCACTGCCTACTCGACTGGTTATAATTACCATGGAAAAAAAAAGCTCCAGAATCAACATTGTTGCGGAACACCTGCTACCGACTCCGCTCGTTCGCAATGCAAACTTAAGGTTCCATTCATTCGATGCGGGATTGTGAACAGCACGCTTTCAGTCGTGTCACGAGTAGACGTTGGAGTTGCTTGTCGTTGTCCCACTGTGGCGATGCGCCGGTACTCCGAATCTACCCGAGTCGTCCGTTAGGACACAATCCGACTCGGTTCGATTTGATTTGATAATCACGTGGTTCGGTTCACCCGGGATTCTCTCGAAGTCAAAGTTCTTAGTTCGTGCGATTTGCCATTGCGAACGTGTTCCTGTGGCAAACACCATTTGTTAATGCTGACAATGAGTCGCACATGAAAGGGTACGTACTTATCTTACTTTTGAATTTTCTGCCTGGAGTTCCCCGGAAAGTCGACTCGAAGTTCGGCTGGGCAAAAGCAAACTTTCTCACGCAAATTTTCTCACTGACATGATAACGTCCCACTGACCTTCAACAGTTTGAACGGGCGGCGATCTACTGACCGGCCAGGCTCCTTGAAGCGGGTCAATTCCGAGGTCTTGGCTAGTGATGCAGTTCGCACTCGAGATAAGCGCTGACTCGCCGCTGAGTACAAGTACTAACCGTGCGTGTGTGTCCTCTACCTCAGGGAGTTGCACAAAAATGCTGACTAAATATTCGGCCAGAATGCCATACGGACGTGGGCCGCTGCAGACGCGTACTATACAAGTATGTAGCCCGTGAGGGGGCCCGGGGCACATCATGTGTACGATGAACGTGCGTGCTACAGGGTAGATGCATGGCGGGGAGAAGGCAGTGCAAGTATGTGGGGTGGCGTGGGTGTGCCGGCAGAGTACCTACTTGCACCTACGGGGGAGCACTAGAGGTAGGTAAGGTAGGCCTCATGTGAATCCATCCAATATCACACTAGTACTCTGTACTCAACTGTTTAAACTCAGCACGACTTGTCAGCGTTGCACTCGACAGGGCTCTATCACACCCCGTCACATCACATGACATTGGATGGATTCACATGAGGCGAGCAACTGAGCAAGGAGTAAGTGAGGTGTGTACATAGGTGGCGTTGCTTATGTGGGGCAAATCAAGCATGTGGGGTGGCACACGTACCTTTGATGCCTAGTTCCCATCATGCCGCCTCAATTTTTTTGCCGGTCACACTGGTATACAGGGTCTGCCCCAGGCCCTTATTTCTTCTGCTCCTTCACAGGCACAAGGGTGTACTAGGAGCCCTCTTAGGACTGTAACTTAGCGGCGCAGATATCATAGTCGGACCCATCGATGAAGCAGACTTTCCAAATTTCAAACTTTACTTTTTAAACTTTCAAAGCTCGTCAATTTAACCTCTTTTTCACTACAAAATACACAGTTCAGGAAAGGGGGGGGGGCATTTTCAACAAAATTTTTGCGAGTCTACAAAGATTTCCGACAGGCAAGCGGCCCCCTTGAGGCTAGAAAATTAATCATCCATCCATCCGTCCATCAGTCATGACCAAAAACGTCACTGATACCACAGTTCCACGTGTTCTTGTTCAACTACTTCCTCTTCTTCCTCCCTTCGTCCTTCAAAGGAATGATGCCAGGCCCGCAAGAACGGCAGCAACAGCGCTCGTGACGACGCCCATGTTATTCTTATTCATCATTTCGGCGGCGCTGGCAGACGACGCCGTCGGGGAAGCAGCAGTAGTACTCGACGTCACGTTCGTACAAGTGGTCGTCGCGTTGCTCGGAATCGTCGCGTTGGCGGACAATGTCAAGTCCGCGCACTATGACATCCGTTTCGTTTACTTATTTATCTTTCAACAAAAAGTAGTGAGAAAGACTGACCTGATAGAGGACGCCGTCTCCGCCGTCGTAGATGACTTGAATGGTCACGTTCAGGTCGTCTTGGATGCCCGAGACGTTGGAGGCCAAGATGTCGATCGGGAAGCAGTACTGCCCTTCGCCGCTCGTCTGGAAGTAGTTGACGACCATCTGATAACTGCCCGACGAAGAGTCGAAATCGGCGAACGACGTCGGGTCTTGATCCAAGGAGATGATGACTCCGGCTGTGTTGTGTGTGTCGTAAATAGAAGAAGAAAAAAAAAGAGGTGCCGCATCGGTCGCGGTCGGGATTCGTTTTTTGAGAGCAAAAAGAAACAGCAGATGGGTGATTTACCTGTCCATTCTGGGTGTTCGCTGTTGAGGTTGATTATCGAGCTGCCGATTGGGAAGACAGTGCGATTCGAGACGGCGTTGTCATACCCATCTGCAGATAACCAAACGAACGAGGTGCACGGTCACCACTGACTCTGCGAAAAAAAAAAAACGAAAAATGACTACTGACCGCAGAACGTCGGCTCTGAGTCTTGGACGAACGGACCTCTCGGAACAGGATACTGAAGCTGGAAGTGCGCGTTCGCAAAGGAAACGCCGAAAGCGGTGACAAGAGAGGCGATGGAAATGCAACGCATCGTTTCGTGGAAGACGGATGTCCTAGGGACCAAGTTCATAAATAAGTCTTTTCGCAAGCAATTTATAATTATTTTATTTGGTTCTTGGCACTGGCAAGGTCTGAACATGACACGAGCGAATGAAAAACTTTTTTCTCTCGTTTTTTTTCTCACGCAGTCTTGTCTGGTTTTCGTTCCTGATGTTCCGCGTGATAACAGTAGGCATTTTGTCAGCCTACTCTATCTATGTGGCCACTTGACCAGAACTTGAGTCTTATTGAATGGACCCTTACGCATGGTCAAAAACGAACAGTCCCCCCATAAACCAGCGATGAAGCACCGCCTCAAATCGGGTTCCAATCCACACGACGTTTCTCATACAAGCCACGGTGTAAACAACCGCCAGTGCCTTAAAGCATGCGCCCATGGTCAGAGACTTATTACTATGGGTCCGAATTCGGTCGAGGTACACGACCAGGGGGAGGGGGGGGGGTTGTGGAAGGTTCAGTCACTACATATAAACTTTCTTCCTGCAAGGGAGGTGCGCAAAGATGTGTTCATATACCCGCTTTGCGGCCAATACGTCCAAACAATACTTCTCCGACACCCAACCCTATGATGATCGAGAGAATGTACGCGCCATTGAAGGTCCTAGCACGTCCACACACCCCTCATCTCAATCAAAAGAAGAAGGCATCGAGGGACACAGAAAAGGCTTACATGACGGCCAACATGAGGGCGTACGAAAACGTCGACTGAACGGCGTGAACCGTCCCACGTGGGATATCGTGGGAAGGCTCGAAGGGAGGAAGAAAAGGCCGCCTGCGAGCAGGCACGGACCCTCCTTTCCTAGATTCTTCGACGACGTCCTTGCCCGAAATCGTCGTCGTTCTGTCCATCGACGGGGTCAGAAATTTAGGGGGCGCAAAGACAAAGGGCGATCTGCGGACATGGTCTTTCTCCAGCGCAACTCCCGACTGCGTCGATAAGCGGCGAGACAGCGTTCCATGATGGAAAACAGGAACAATCCAACGCAAGCGCCACCGATGGCACCGGGAGACGAGGGCTGCCAAGCTTCGAAAATGAGATAGTCCATATTTCCAAAATGTAGCCATGGGGTCATGTTCATCGTCGTGGTGGTGCTGCTACCAGACGAACCGTCCATGATTCGTGCTCAGAAACGTTCGAACGTGGCGCGGGCGAGCGAGAGGTTGAGGGAGAAGAGCGTATGGAGTGGTGTCACGCAGTTAACGTTTAAAGCGGCGGCAAAGGGCAGCGTGGGTACGAAAACAATCCCCGAGGTGCAAATTTAGACTTACACAACCATCCTGGAAATTGAAATTGAGTTCAAGAGTGGGAAACGTTGACTCTCAATCTGTTCAACTGGGGGGTACTAGGCTGTTTGGATGTGAGAGAACTTGGGGACAGTAGATTGGCAACCCTTATTTTTATTTCATTTTCGGGCGCGGTTCGACTTACCGCACTATAGCTGACGCGACAATCGGATCATGGAAACGGGCATGAGCGTGTGCCTCCCTTCAAACAGATATTGACTCGGGGAACAGAGCAAACCGATGCGAACCGATCAAACGTAGCGATGGCAACGGGAGGTGTCCGCTCGCATCCCAATCTGGTGCGGTATGGTCAGGTGACGGTGGGATACCGAACCAGCATCGATGAACGAGGCACAGAGAGGCAAAATTGCTGTGATTGACACAATGTGGAGGTGAGGAGGGAGAAGCTTGAGTAGCCAAATGCCGTCGGATGCTAAACCAAAAAAAAAAAGAAAGAAAATGTGGGCAAGACGAGATGTCGATTAGTGGCGCGACGCAGTACAGGTGTTCCGAGAACTGCGCTCCCACTTGTACTGCGTCGCGCCACACAAAGGAAAGGTGTGAACCGGATCGTCGAAGGAGTGGAGTGGCTGTTGCCAGCTGGAAAGGAGTGAGAAGGCAGGAGAGTTAGACGCAAAGCGTGCGGCATTTTTTTGCACCCGTCGGAACAAAGGTTTTCAGGACTAAGGTTGAGGGGACAGTGGCACGACGCAGCACAAGTGTCATGAGAACTACGCTCCCACTCGTACTATGCCGTGCCACACGGGCGGGGACGGGACCAACCAATCTTCTCGTGAGCTGAGATGAAGACGAGACCTGACAGACTGGAAGAAGAGAAATCACAAAGAAAGGGTTTTTAAAGAAGAAAAAGGAGAGGAAAAGGCGACTGCGGCAATTCTGCGTTGTCCAATCGCGAAATTCCGGTAAACGTATCTAAAACCTCCCCCCCCTGGAACCTCATCACGTGAAGTCAGGCACACACGCTCAAACGTTTTTAAAAAATTTCCTAGATTTGTTCTCGGTGAACGAGTTGTCACTGAAGCGCAGCGCGGTTCGGGGCGTGGCATGCAATTGACGGGTGTGCGCGTCTTGATCCAGTACCATGTCCACCGACCGACAAAGCCGCGCTGTAGGTAATCTGCTGTACATGGCTCAACTTTTCACCATGATGCCGTGATATGGCGAGATTGCGCGCGAATGACGAACATTCAAGATCAAGAAAGTAAAAACGATTCACTCAGAGGAGTGTATACCAGTGACGTATACAACTCCTATGCGTACGTACGGCACCGGTGGACATTATCGTATCATGCCGGGCCATCGGTACCACTGGGCACGCTTCGCTTGCTGGAGAGTTGGACTTGTCCGCCGTAAGAGCTGGTTCGGAACAGCGTTAACACAGCGTTAACGCAGAGTTAAGTCGGGTAATCACTCGGCAACATGTCAGCCAAGAGTCATGACATAACTTAGGTTGAAACTCCATCCAACTCCGTCAAGCTCAGCGCCATTAAGACTCAGCTACCGTCCCCGACGTTACAGCCTTGGCGTAGGCTGTATCTTCCCTCGGAGTGTGATTGGTGGACGACATTGTGTTGAGGGTCGAGGGTAGTGGAAGGCGAAAATTTCGGGTCCAGACTCTTCGGCAGGACGGCAGCAGAGGAAGTAATTTTCAGATCCCGATACTTCGGCTGGACTCGGCGGATAGTGTCTTGGCTACAGTAGCCGACGTTACGAATGACTAACTCTGCGTTAACGCTGTTCCCGAACCAGCTCTTAAGCACTGCACGCACGCCAAGTTCACACACACACACACACACACACACAAGTACATCAAGCAACAAAAAGGTATCTACCCCTTAAAAAGAAAGAAAGAAGGAAAGAAAAAGAAAAATGCATCCGACTATACAACGCTCGTTCAAACTAGCAAAAAAATCATTGCTCGTCACATAACGAAAAAAAAAAAAGAAGAAAACAAAGGAAATTCAACAAAGCAGTTCGTCAAAATGGAAAAAAAAAAAAAATTTCATTGATATATCCCACATTAGATGGATGGATGGACGGATGGATGGATGGATG
>JBBPKB010000193.1:0-17075 GCA_038089035.1 Boletellus dicymbophilus
CTCCCTCTCTCCCTCTCTCCCTCTTTCTCAATCCGAATTCTTGGGTGACGGATCGCACACACGCGTCGTATACACTGAACTTGACTCCTCAACGGTAAGCTTGGTCGGGTCGCTCGAAAACCGGTGGTCGCCGTATTCCCGAACGTCGAACTTATTACAGCATGTCGTGTCTGGGTCCAAAGATGACGAGAACAAGAATCGACGACAACGTAGGAAAAATCCGTGATGGGGCCAGTCCCCGTGCCAACCCCACGACGTGTAAAATACTCGAAAGACAAACGAGAAGAATTTGCCACTAATGTGATAGTTTTTTTTTTTTTTTTTTGCTCGTAGACATTTAGCCCCGCAGATCGACAGAAGACGACATGATTCACTAAACACGATATCAAGGACACGATCCGGAAGTTCATTTCACCAATAGAACCGCGACGGGACAGACCGCGTTTCTTGGTTGCAGACTTTCAGTCGGAATTTTTGACTGGGAACGGTATCAGCTCTGCGGCCCGACAAACTGCATGCGAGCGATATCTCGCACGGCATTTCAAGCGTTCTAGCACTGCTGAGAGTAGGATACATGGACCGCTTGACAAGGACTCTTTGCATCCCACTTGGTACTACTATACCACTATGCTATACCCAATTCATCTCTACCTTTCACGAGTGAGACCGAATTCAGCTTTGGGCTCTGACAGAAAGGTCTCGAGTCTCGACTACCAGCTAGGCGATTACAGCCGATCAAGCAAAGCTAACACAGGCACTCGGATAATCATCACAAACATCTCAAGCAAAGTTATGTACATACCGACATCACGCATAAATCCACCTCTTCATCTGACACCCCATCAAAATCGCCACCTCAAATATAGCCGCATCATACACCACATATCCTTTTCGTCCACCCACCAGAAACGTGATCGCGGCCACACCAATCCATCCCCACCGCACTCCGAAGCGTCGCCACGTCGCCCTAGCACCCACCCAACGTTGGCTGCCATCAGAATTTTATCCACACAAACTAAAAATAAAAACAGCGAGCACGCACGTCGTGTCAAGTGGCCGGCCACGCCCCAACAGATCCACCAGCGCCAACACAGGAATGACCTTGAACACGTTGTGATCGCCGTCGAACGGCGTCGTGTACCCCGCCGTCTGGATTGTGCGCACCCATACCGCCAGAACGGGCGCTGCCAGCGGCAGAAGCCACGTCATGAGCAACAGCACGTGTGTGTTCTGGTTGTGCGCGTTCGCAAACGCGGGTTTGAATGCAGTGCGTGTATGGTTAGGCGCCGTGCTGGGTGTGGTTGATTGTACATCGAGCGCCACGCCATCCTGTTCTCGTTCTCGTTCCCGTGCAGGCATAGGGGTACTTGCCAACGTTGGGACAGACCCCGGGTACGACTTGGGTCGAGACGTCGCACTGCAATTGAATAGCTGCGCGATCCAACACCCGAAAAAGGCTACTTGCCAAGGCACGAACAGGAATATCAGCGCTAGCACAAGAGCCATGGAAACAACCGTCCTTCGTCCCACACCAGCACCTTCGGGTTCCCTGCTTTCCATTCGTCAATCCCAGAGAGGCGGAGGACGAGGCGTGAAATTCGGTCACCTTTCGGCCAAGCTTCTCCTCAGTAACCCAAGCGGCCACATGAGAGCAACCAGTAACCACCAGCTAACACACACCACTCCAGTCGCTACACCAACGAGGGCTATTCCCAACACCGCGCCCATTATTCCCAGTTTGTTCCCGATTCCCAGGTAATAATCGGGACCCAATGGGAGCAATGCAACCGCCCCAGCGACCACCATCAACGCGGGCATTCGATGCCTAACAAATATGTCCAACGACTCGCTCACGCTCAGCTGCTGACCATCTATCCCCCAGGCATGGAACAAAAGAAGCGAAACGATTCCGACGCCCCAGATGACCAACGTAGTAGGGTATCGCGTACCAATTCTACCCACTGAAATCCACCAATCGACAGACAAGTATACTTCGATGACGTCTTGACAACTAGGTCCCGGAGAATGTATCGTGAGATTCAACCCCTGAGACGGAACGGGGTGTACGAAAGGGACGTAAGGACCAGAAGAGTGAGCGTGGAGGAAAATTGGTTGATCGGGGATAATGGGATAGTAGTGGGTTTCGGAGGCTTGCGAAGCATAGGCGAGCAGCGGGGAGAACAGCGGTGCTTAAACGACGCGCCGGTATCAGTTCCTCGATATTGATACTTTTCCCACAAACACATACCTTTACATGATGGATATTCCGTCATTTTAGGGACAAACCGATACGCCAACAACGCAGTAGATGGTAGACGTGGAATTCTAATATCCGTCTTTGATCCTACGCCGTCAACCCGAGGTAATGGCATCTTTACACCACCAAAAAGTAAATCTGTAGGAGACAGTCAAGCATGTGGCATCTCCGAAAACGGAAAGAAACTGCCCACCCACCCCAGAAGCCCAGCTCGCTCTCGACAATACGTGATCGGCCAATTCCGCCAGTGACCCAACCACGACCATCATCACCAGCGTCGATAGTCACGCCTACCCAGCCTTCCGTTCCACTTGGAATTTCGGCCTCGAAATATACTATCCCCTCACTCTCGTCCGCTCCTTCGCCCGGTACTGGGAATGGCTTGCCAGAGATCGGAGCCGGGAGGAGTTTGAGCGAAACCGGTGCAAGGGAATCGCATGACACAGTTTCACCCGCTGTATGTTCTTCACAAACATAAACAGACACGCGCAAGTTGGAAGTATGGTGTGGAGACACGCCCGCGATGCCACCTTGAGAAACATATAAGATAAACGTCCAACTGCCCTCTTCTGGCTCTTCGTGGGCGGCACCCGACACGGGCAAAAGGTACGTCCGTTTCCCCAGGGGGCGATTGAGCGCGAGCTGCAGATCCCTAGGGAGCTTCTCATATTCGCCTCGTTGAAGGGTCAGGTCTCGGACGGAATCACTTTCCGGAATCGGTGGCAATATACTCCCGTCTCTCAACCACTGATCCAGAACGCGTGCACTTTCTTCAGCCGTCCGTGTCATCCCTAGCTCGAGAACAGCCCTTGCAACGCGCCACCGCACCTGGTGACACCACACCACCTCGCGGTGTCCAACCCCAGTCCACGCTCCTTCGAGCGCAGACGTGAACACCGTTCGTCGATACACGCCTTCCGCCCTTGTCCCTGTCTCCGACAAATTCCCCGGCGGCGGCAAAACACACGACTCGGAAGGTATCATCATGTCCGTTGCCCCTCCACAAATAGACAGAATCGGCGTCTCGTCCTCGCGTAGCACCCTTTGGTTCATTTCATAAATGTCCTCGATCCGCGCGTCAAATCGGGCGGGCGGGAGCGTGTGTGGGGTGGACATGGTGATGAGCGCTTTAACGCCTCTGGTAGGAAGGAGCGCAGTGCCCACGACGCCGCCCATGGAATGGCCCATCACGACAATTTGGGTGTGGGGAGGGTAGCGGGAGAGAATGTACTCGACCGCCGCAGACGCATACACAACCTGCGAATCGAGGGTGGGACCGTGGAACGCGGAGAGATCCTCGTTGAATTCCACTGCAAACAACGCCATTGATGTGATCTTGAGTGTAAATTTACACGGAATAGAAGTCAACTTACCGGCGTAGAAATCGATGGGTTTTGCCCGTCGACCAGTGAATTCCTCCGAAATGGTGAATGGCGACGAGAAGTATTGTCTAGCGGCGGAGGACGCTATTGAGCGTACCTGGCGCGACGATCCTGCGTTCCCTGGTATGAACAGGACGGGAAGACCCATCGCCTGCCAACTTGTTAGCTGCCAACGTACTTTAGCTCGTTCGTCCGACACTAGACCAGACCTGATTGGGCTCCCATCCCACCTCACGGTACAACGAAAGTGAGTAGCGGTTAGCGAGCGGCGTCCAAGAGGCGTTGAACTCGGACTGGAGGAGGTAGGAAGGGGACATCCACGTCATCCGGCATCCTTGCGGCGACGTCAGACGTGGGATGTGCGTCGTAGCAAGAAAAACAATGTACGCTAAGAACAACGAAAGCAGACTGAAGATTGTTGATGCATTCCTGGACATGGTGGTATTCTCCCTAATTGAGTCACCCTCCGACAAATCGACTACCGTTTCAAAATTCTTTCATTCGCCTCTATGACACCAGAGAACGAGTAACCGTAGTATACTACGGTATAATTAAAGAAAATGAAGAGGGAAAAAAAGATGCGACCAGTGAGACGATGCAAAATAATGTGATGATAGAAACACCTGGCGGATACTAGTCGGCAACAACTGTCCCCAGAGGTGCAGGAGAGGAACAAGAACAAGATGTACGATACGCAGTTTAATCATCCCCCGCATTGTCACCTTCGTCTTTCGAATCTAGCTTGTCTGTAGAATGGGTTAAGAAACAAGTTACATCACGTGCGCGATACAACATACCAGCGTCTTGCATGTCTGACGTCCAGAGAGTGAGGTTGTCCCGTAATAGTTGCATGATGAGTGTCGAGTCTTTGTAGCTTTCCTCTGAGAGTGTGTCGAGCTCGGCAATAGCATCATCGAATGCCTGCTTGGCAAGGTGGCATGCACGGTCGGGACTGTTGAGGATTTCGTAGTAGAATACCGAGAAATTCAATGCGAGACCAAGGCGGATGGGGTGCGTTGGCGGAAGTTCGCTTGTGGCAACATCTGAAGCATCCTTGTAGGCGGCCAGAGACTTGTCGGCGCTATCCTTGCGCTTGTCACCGGTTGCAAACTCGGCGAGGTAACGATGGTAATCACCCATCCTACATAAACCGGTTAAATACGCAGAGAGAAAGGTAATAAAGATAGCATACATCTTGTGGTAGAACACCTTAGACTCGCCAGAGGCAGCCGAAGGGATGAGGTGCTTGTCCAGTACATCAAGAATGTCTTCGCAAATCTTGGCAAGCTCGCTCTCGATCTTCTCTCTGTAACCCTTGATCATCGCGACCTGAACCTCATTGCCCTTGGACTCCTCCTTCTGCTCGATAGACGACACGATGCGCCATGACGCACGGCGGGCACCAATGACATTCTTGTAAGCAACGGACAAGAGATTACGCTCCTCGACAGTGAGTTCCTGGTCAGAGGAGGCAACACGCTTCATGTTCTCCACCATCTCTGTGGCACGCGATCAACATAAACGCACACGACCGAAATAGGCATGGTGATGACATACCCTCGTAGCGTTCCGCTTGTTCAGCGAGCTTAGCAAGATAGACAGAGTCCTCGCGAGATTGAGACATCTGGAGCAGGGGCGTGGTGAGCAACGTGTTCGGAGCTAGTTGACGCGACAAAGACGCGTCGACGACGCGCTAATATGCTCACCGTTGATTGTGGAAGAGGGGTTTGAGACAAGTTGCTAGAGAACGGAGGAAACAGTGAGCTCGCTGTATTGGACGAGGGCGGGAACGAAGGACACGCACGGACTGAAGAAGTGGGGAAGATGATGGTTGATGATAGAGGAGCAACTTGTCAAAATAAATGGAAAATTAAATTCAGAGCTGGGCAAAGGGTTCGGGTACAGGGCAGGGCATAGGGTATTTCCTTATATGGGTTGATTCCCACGCCACTGCAGTATAGAATTGATGGGTTGTGATGATAGAGTGAAGAAAGACCTTTGGTGGACGTTGTCGGATCCGCTGTTCACCGTGCTCGAGTTGTATTGTGCGTTGGTGGAACGAGCGCGATGTGGGCCAGGGGGTGCGGAGGACCCCATTTTTGTAACACAAGACCACCCGACTCAGATCAAGGGATAGAATGCTGCCACACATTCCCATGGTCCACCTCCCTGGTAATCGCTCAGCCTCGGTTGGCATGGTCCTCGTTTCCCCTTGGCCCCGGTAAGACAAGAGGATCCGCATCCGAGATTCACCCCTACTTCTGTTTCTCGGCCTGAACTGCGCCTAAGCACGCCTCGGACAGTCGTGCGTGTGTGTCTCATATTCTTGTGAGATGGACTTTAACATGTCAGATTCTGACGTGTCGCACAGCTGCCAAGCACACCCTAGATACATCAATCACCTTCGTTTCACCTGGGAGTGGATTTCAAGGACCACACGTCGCAGTAGTAGTTGAGCCGAATTCTCGCGCTCACAGCAAACGCATACAAATATAGAACTTTGCCTTAGGCGCTTCGTCCGAAGGGTTCTAATCATGTCCGTTCCCAAACCTTCAGTTCGGGTTAGCATCGAAGGGCCAAGTTCGCCGTTCGACCAGCATTATTCCGTCAATCAAGCGTGCTGATCGTCGACACGGCCTGCCATCCTCCCCTCGCTTATCCACTCTTGCTCAATTATCCCCCACAAAGGTCCAGACTCCCCAACTTGTCCGCTCGATTGACGTCATCATTATCGGAATAGTTATGTAAGTGAAGAAATAATTATTTGCATCGCGTCTCCAGGTGTATTCTTTTGAACGCCAGAAGTATCTTGTGAGCCTCACTTTAATAAATTCTCCCCCAAGTCACATCTCCGGTGGATGTATATTGCGTCGCTTTTTTGGCGGTCTTTTTTGCATCGTCGAAAGTATAATCTTAAATCAATTTTGTGATGCGTGACGGCGCGCTCCGTCACACATTTAGCCCGTCGCGTCCTACTTCAAGCTTTCCTGCTCCACACCCTTCTCACACCATAGCGTAGCGGCAACGAAACGCGAACATACGATTCCAGACGATGATGATGCCGTGCGTCGCCAGTTTGTCCAACTCGCGCAGTGCGCAGTTCCGAAACACAGGCTGGCACGGTGCCAAAGACCATGTCTCCAGCACAACTCCAAGCTGCTGAAGCAAATGGGGGTGATTTCGCTTCCGTATTTAGGCAGATGACGTTTGACATGTTGTTCCGCACCTACTTAACCTAACCTTCGTGCAAGGACTGGTTCTGCGAAGTGGTGCTGTGATGGCGTTTGCACCGATCCATGCTTGGAGGCATCCAGGCATCTGTCAGGAAGTTTTACTTTTCAAATTATTCAAAGCGCCGATGGCAAGCTCTTGTACTCGATACGGACACTGCACTGGCATCAGGTCCGCATAGTCAGGGTAACTTCTCCTTCCAGTGCAGCATGGCACGTGAAGCGGTGTACTTGTTGTGTGGGCGTCAGGCTGACCCGGACCGTCAATAGTTCGTTCCTAATACTGGCTACCGTCAGGTACGACCACCTATATATTACCGGCTCGCATGTCAACGTCCACCGGTCGGATAGTGGAGAGTTCAAGTTCAGTGGAACATATGGAAAAATGACAGTAACATACATTCGGCGGTATTCAAACCGTACAACCCTAGTACGCTCTCCGTTACCGATACCTACCATCAAGTAACTTTTCCCTATAACTCACTTCATGCTGTATGTACATAAGTATATGCAGAAACTTTTAAACCAGGGTTTACTTACTGTAATTAAGTAACTTTTGTTCAGCTCTCAGGACGATTGGTATGACGCCTACATATTGAGCATAGTATCAGTCGCCCTTCAAACGTATACTGGGAAGTACATACCTCCGGTTGGAAGAGCCCAAGGACGGTGTTCACACACACGTAGGAAAGCGTCGATAAAAGCGTGGTGCGATGTGATGGAAATAACTGGATCAGTCAGCCTGCTGTGCGCGGTACCCCTGAAAGCACCTCGGACGTAACTTACACTGCCCCTTGTCGTTGTTAAATATCATGTCCATAACTTTCCTAGCACGGGCCTCAACTTCTTCGTACGTTTCCCGGACTTCCGGGTCCCAGGTCACGTCCTCTTCAGTAAACCCTTCTTCAAACAAATAATCGGGAAAGTCGTTTGCGATCTCCGACTTTTTGCGTCTCTTATCGCACGTCGAGACAGAGTTCTTTTCGCGAATATTCTGGAAGAGCAGTGAGCAGATTTCACAGTGACGCCGAGGGCGCTCGACCGTTCGGGCTGCGTTGGCAGTTGAGCGTCTCTCGACGCGCCAACTCACCTCTACGATAGTGGTAATCAGGCTTGGTGCAAGGAGACCATCGAACGTGACCTGGTTAGTCCTGATCGCGCGACGCATGGGACTAGAGTACAATTTCTCCGGGAGAGGCATGTCGTACGCGAGCTCCGTCTTCCACGCGCGGTTGGCATCTCTCGCTTGTTCCACCCCCAGCTCAGTGAGTTTCGGATCGGCTATGATCGACGATCAAAACTCGGGTATGAGCCTAAGATATGTGTGCAGCTCCTGCGGTAGTGGGCTACTCACGACCCCAAACGAGCTCCCCGTCGCCATTTAATCGTGTCCAGCTAGTAGAGGATCGAACAGTGAATGGGAGCGCAACACGAGTGAGCTGTAGTGATCCATGCTTGCCTTGTCCATTGCTGGGGGGGGATAGCGGGCGTTAGCGTACTTCAGGTCGGATTCACGAACGTCAGGAAGGGCTACGACATGCCTCTGGGGTGTATTTGTCTATCGCCAGGTTATCTAGACGGTAGTCGTCGACCATGAATTTCATCTCAGCAAAGGTCAGGTGGCGCACGGTATCCTTCTCCATGCCTCCCGAGGAAGATGACCTTGTACTGCGTTCCCGTCGGCGCGCTCGCATTGAGTCGATCAATCTCCCCCCTAAACTTAACCCAGCGATCGTCGCCGTCATATTTCAGCCCGAAACGAGGAGGTATCTATAACGACATCAGATTTTTCCATTTTTATCGGCGGCTGGGACCTGAACGAGACTTACGGCCTAGAGCATGGGGGGTCAGATAAGCTGACAACTTGCGTTTGGAAGTATGTGTACGCACAGCACCCTCTTCTGATTCGGGATCGTCTTGGAGGAAGAGCCCGCGCACGGCCTGGCAGATAGGCCATCAGATCATCCGCATCTACAGGGGGGTCGACTCTGCACCAACAGCGTAGCGTCGTGCGCCCATGCCAGATTCGCGATCTCGCGCGCGGCGACAAAGTTATACCGTGTTGATTTCTTCCAACTCTTCGACCGCCGACCAAGGACCGAATTGTGAAGAAACTACTAGCAGTTGTCTTGTCGATGGCAAATCCTGGCAGCGCTAGGCTAGATCAGAGATCGCATATAAATATTCTTCCGATCGCATATATATACCTAGAATGGGGCTGATGAGCTCCGACTCCCCGACTCGGAAGTCTCCCCGGTCGCTCCCACCGCCAGCGGGTGATAAGTATTCGCGCGCAGGGGGTCGCCGTCTTTATCGTAGGAGCCCGCGGTCGAGGTCTAGTGATCCGAAGGCGATGTACAATGATTGATAGGACTTCTTGAAATTGAAATTTCGTCAGAATCCTATTGAATCGGATCGCGGTCGCACTAGGGTCCACGCTGCCATGTATGTGCGCCATTTGAGATAGATAGACACGTCGGTGTTGATAGCTATCGGCAAGAAAACAAGAGAGAAAACACATCAAATGTCTTATTCTATACAAACTGTTACCCGGGATGCATCTTGCACCACTAGCACATGTGCACTGAATTTCGGCCTGTTTCGGGTGAACTGGGAGCAAATGACGCACACGTAAAACCATATCGCCCATTCCCACTGCCACACTGGTCGGTGTTCTCCCGGTGTTGGCGGAAATCCTCATTATGCGCCCATTGCGCCCTTGTCGCGTCCTGAAGATCTCGACGTCGGGGGCTCTAAGATATCTCATTTAAGACTTGGATTATGCGACGAGTCGCGTTATCAAACCTAGCACCAACTGAGCACGATCCGATTTATTTTTAAAAAAAGTAAGATGGGTAGGCTTGGATGAATCTCTGGTTTGCAAACAGTTAGGCGAGTGGATCGACGATACAGCGCGCCGTGATTGAATTTAAACTGCTAAGATACTGAGATATGATTAGTATGTGGACCAGACAAAAATTACATTCAAGCAATTCGAGTCATCGTTCCATGAGGGAGTTGCGAGTATCAGGCGAGATAGCTAACGGAGGGTGACAAGGAATGCTGCAGTCCGTTTCGGCGAATGTCACAGGACCCCATATATATATGCGCCCAACGATGGTCCGCTAGAGGTCGCTGCCGACAAAAAAAATTGACCATTGTCCGAGGGCACCTGAAAGGAAGGAATGCCCTTCTGTTCCATATATTTGTCGATGTATCGACGACTACCAGAGATTGACGAGAGCCAACCAAGATTCACCGTCCGCCGTCGAGCCAATTAATAATGATGAGACGCTCTTCCCGGACCACTTCTTCATTGAATGAGCCAAATGCGACTTCAAGATTCCGAGTCATTTCATTACTGGAAGAAACGTCCCATACATGAAGAGCGGCGGTCGTGATGACATGATCTTCCGTCTCTCGAAATAGCGCAGACGTTCATGTCGAGCATTGCCATTTCCATGAATGGACCTACTTTCTGACCATCCGACACGCCCAACTGGAGCACTCCCTCGACGGAAACCATATAGTCACCGTCCGGGGAGAACACGAGGAACTTTGTCGGCTCTTCGGCATGGATCTCTCGCGGGAGTCGAGAAGAAGCTACATTTTCAATCGATTTTCAGAACGAACGCAGTAACTGCAGCAGATTCTCTACTTACTTTAAACCTCTGCTTGTACTCCAGTCATGCTGCACACTGAGACACAAATTGATGATGACAAGAGAAATGGTCCCGTGACCGCGTATGGAGCCGGCCCGGTGATCCCGCCGGAACGGATCACGAGGCTAAAATCGACTGCTACTACTGCCAGCAATGCGAGCTTACGGAAAGCAAAAACCAAATCCACTGTATCTCTCTCGGCCTCTAGGATATCTTACTGAACAATTCCATTCGAGATGATGATGATGCAGTTTCAAGGAGTTAGGCTCGGAAGACCTCCGAGTCGGGGCGACTCACTCTCGCCGTGCAAAAGGCGAAACTTCAAGGTTCAATTTCGTCCCAACGACTCCTGAAGATGCCGTCTCAAAGCTTTAAATTGACAACATCATGACTCGTGCAGAAGCAAACCTTGGCTAGCGCATATACGAACTGCTATCCTGCTGAGGTAGGCCCGAACTCGGAAGGTCGAGTCAGCTGCGAATGTGACTGGGGGTCATTGAGGCTCAGTCCAATGATCAAGCTTTCGCTCTCCCTCTGGTAATCTAGCACGTTCATTACATGCGTTCTGGGCCGGTGACCTTTCTGGATCCTATAAAGGTAAGACTCGGGTGCATCGTCCAGACTCAAGATCTAAGCATGATTTGTTGACATCCACAGATGTCCACTTGATCGTCTCACACAGATTTAAAGGAAATTCTAGGCGCGGATGCGTCCGAGTCGGAGAGCGGCTAGGGCCGAGGCGAAGGAAATGAAAAATCAAGCTCGGCGACTAGAGCCTACCCCCCCTCCCCCCACCCTCTCTCTCGGACCTCGATCTCTACCGACATTTCCATTTTTCGGTGCCACAGCTTGGCCAACTGGGTTTACACAATCGTGCAACGCCCCAATGACGTACAGGTAACGTTCCGTACTCATCGCTGTTTTGATGTCATGCTGCGCGCTGTGGCCACAGGCAGTACGTCGTGTGCTGATAGATATTCTAAAAGGAGACGAGTTTGTTGTCCATTTGAATTCACCTTTCATTTTGTTGTCGCAGGCTTTGTTCCACTTGACAGATTCATTTATTTCCACCGTAGTAACAGAGTGGTGCACAAGACATTTGTCAAGTGATCGGTTTCATGCGGATGGGCCGTCTTTCCCAAATCGGGATACCGCCAATGGGCCATTAAACCAAGGTACGCCCCACCAATATCCACCAGATCCCCCAATATGATCCATATCGGTCTACCTTACGGTAGGTACGCCTTTGAAAGTGACCGTTGTTCATCAAATGAAAGTGTAAACACATAATGCATTTATACATACAAGACCAACATGCGCAGTCGGCTCACATTAATTTTTATGCGGTATAAGGCTATTGGCGCTATTTTGAAGTCGAACCATGTTGCAAGTTCGATCTGCACGTTCTCCTGATTCAAACGTGATACAATCTTCGGTTCATCGCGCTTCTTATTCGCTCACAGCCTCGTTATCGTTATCGGGCGTGGCCGTATCGGATGCCATCCTCGTGCACTGGCAGCAGTGCCGCACGTTTTAATTTCCCAACGTCTGCTTGCTAATCCCGGGACAGCTTCTCGTACGCTTTTACTCATATGCTATTACGAAGGGACAAAGGACTTCACACCCCACCTATGTCGAGACAAGGAGAACGATAGCAAACGGCATTATTTCTATGCATGACGAAGCACGCATACTTCATGCCAATGGGAATGAGCATTTAAGAATTCCATTCTTCGACGGATTCTGAACTATGGCATGAATTAGAACAAAGGCAGCTTCTTTCTGACAAGCACTAGAGCTGGTTTTCCGTAGAAAAGCTTCAAGGGGCGATGCTGTGACCCGAGAAGGCATAAAGGAAACCCTCCGGTGAATGATACATATATATGTAAGTGAACAGACCGTTTCCCCCCTGCCACGTTCGATTACGAGTTTTCGCGTCCTTGGTCGAACGGACCGGTCCCAACGAAATCCATAATCGAAACAGAAATTCTGTCACCAGTTTCAATTTCTATGGAGTTCAATGCTCCTCGTGCGTAACGGCTGAGCACGAGCGTCGTCATACTTGCCATATCAGAGGTAGTAGTAAATACGGCATCCCGAAGTCGATGCGGCAAACTCAAGCTTGAAGTACATAACTCTTGGGAGCATGTGAAAAAAAATATAAAATAAAATAAAGGATCTCTATGCAAACGAGGAAGGATGTGGGAAACCCGGTACCTAAGACGACGAAACGGGGAGGTGCGGTGACCCTTGCGACCGGGAGATGCCAGTCCAAAGTGGGGTCTTGGACCAATGGGATCTATGATATTGTGATCGGGTAACCGGGATCACGTTCGACGAAGGCTTTTGATTCGTTCCCGCATGTACGTACCGGTTATTTTTGCACGTGGTCGCCTACTGCCAGCACTGGCTCAGCGTTTGACAAGGTGCGGTCAAAATATTTCCTACCAGTGGTTCTCACTAGCCGGATTCCAAGTGGGATCACCGAACAAAAGCGTTCGTTTTTCTCATATTCGTTTTTTTTTTTTACCATGCCGGTTCAAAGAACGTTCCTGAACTTTGAGCTTCCTGGGCCGGAATAATGGTAGAGTTCTTCCAGGCTCAGGAGGACTCCTCGGTCACAAGATGTAATCGATGAAGCTGGAGTCCGTGGAGTCGCAAGTGACGTCGCGGCGCAAAATGGCCGCAAGTTGCATGAGCACGACATACAATGTATAACGTTGCACACGTTGGCACATTGTATGATATGGCGACTTCGAAAATAAAATGAAATGAAACGCGTACCAAGGTCCCAAAATAAATAGTAATGAAACTTCACCTCCCCACACACGATCATCGTATTCGCCGTTTAGGTTAAGTTTCATTCCCCTCCAGACATATGGCGACGACGACGACGGGGAGTGGCAAACCTTCTAGTCGCGTGTGTGGCAATAGCCGCCCTGGAAGCTACTAGTAGCCAAAACCACGCACAAGAACGTCGTACATATCTCCAAGTGGAATAGGAGTTTACGCCGCTAGATAATTTAACGAACTCCACGAGCTGCTATGAGGTTCAACCTTGGAGAGGCCTTCTCAACCTGGCCGTGCTATCTGGGAAAGATTCTTCGTGAAAGTAAAAGCAAACCGACTTACTGGGATAAATGTACATATGTCGGTTTCCAGCCCACACCTCGGAGAGAGCTGTAACAACTCGTGAGTTTTACTGGCTCCGATGCCGGCTGATCGGGTTCAGCCCGGAGAAATGAAACACACGCACCATCATGGTTACTGATCAGGACTTATCGGTATCTCCCTCATATCAGGCGGGAATCCTGGCAGGATCAATCATTGGCCATAATCATGATATGATGATAGGTGGATCAGCGGACCAATGTTTATCGACATGCAGAGTGTTACTTAACAATTGCGACGACCAATGCTACATGAAGCAACGTAGGAACAAGGAATTGGCGGTATTACTGATATAATAATGTACGCAGTTGTACGAAGGAAACCAAAAGCACGTGTACCAAAAAAAAGTAACTTGCGGTTGAGTCCATACGGACATTATAGAAAAATCAGACATCAGACACAGCGTAACAAAATGCAAGCAGTCAGAGATTTATGCGAGACTCATCCACATGCCCGCTTCAGGGATCTTACTTCGAGCTTCGAGGATTTTCAGCGCGTATTGTCGCCCTCGTCCATCGTCCGCGACGTTTGTTTGATCAGGTTCTTCGTCATTCTTGTCTTCCTCCACCTCCTCACCCTCTCCGTTAATAAAATCAAGGGCTCCAGGGTCTATGGACCTCGAACGATCGCGTTCGGCATACGAAGCCCTGCGATAAATAGTTGATGAAGCATGTCGCCCGTCAGGGAAAGTAGGGACCATCATCCCTGCTCGATCTGAAAGTGAAGTTTTAGGTTGGTACGACGCCAGCGACAGTGGTTCTCTCCGGCGGGATAATGGACTTATATTGATGGGTAACGATGTGGGGATTCCGGCACCCAAGGACCACCGGACGTCTGCGTTTCATTTTGTCAGACCACAAATGTTCCCGTTTGATCGGCATAACTTACCTCGGGAATTGCCCCAGTCACTGTCATCCGAATCATTTGCTAATCGTTCAGACCCATCTTCAACCTCCTCCGGTATTAATGCTCCAGGGACGCCTTTCCGCCGTCTACTCACGAACAGTTGCCACGCCTTGCTATTTCGTTTCCACGCACTCCTATGGCTCGGGGTATTTGCCGCAACCAACTTTAATATCTCTTCTTCCTGTGGATCGAGCTCCTCAGGGTATTCGGTTTGAGCATCCTGCAATAGCACTTGAGAGGCACTGCTATTTATCACGCCGATCGCAGGTTCCTTAGCGACTTTGGGTTGAACGACGGAATAAGCCGGAAGTGACGTCGGCCTGAGAGTTGAGAATGACTCCGGCAAAGCCCCGAGGCTTGCAACGCGATGACGTCCGCGGCGTCGAGCCTGAGTGTTCTCCACAAAAGGAAGAACAGGCGCAGCATCTGAGGAATCGGGTTCACTAGTTCCATCCTCCAAATCGAATATCAGTTCTATGTCGGCAGTTAGTTACCCGACAACCACGTGAAACCGGTAACAACCCTCACCCTCTCGTTCCTTGGTTTCAGTATTAGTCCCCGAGTTCGCGTACTCATCGGTGACAGCTTCCGCTTTGATATCAAACTTGACCTTCCTCCTTCGCGGAGGGGGCGAGGTCACATCTCGATCACAATTCTTTGTTGGATGTGCAGGAGCTTCTTCGGTCTCCTTGGTTGACGTGGTCGCCTTCGCGGCGTTTGAATTCTCTTCAACTGGTTCACCGTTCTTTGGAGCGTTTTCGCTTGTGGTGTCCACTGCAGGACGTGACGCAGCGAGCTGACGTGCACGGGCCTCTTCGGCTTCCAAGATTTTGAAGTACCTAAAACTGACGGCCGTATCCCTGCTCTCGTCCATACTCCGTTTGAAAGGCCGCATGGTGCCATCACCAGTTACGCGAGGAGATAGCTCCGGAGAAGAGCTCAACGGCGATGAAATCGGACTCTCCGTGGAGCTCAACGAGGAGTGAGATGAGTACGGAGGCGGTGATCGGGGACTATTGCTTGAGGATCGTTCGGGTGCCTCGGTGGAATCCTTGACCGAGCGGACATGATGAAATCCCGACGTCGCCAACGACACCGAAAGAGAGGAAACCTTAGGAAGTGAAGAAGATGGTGACAAGACCCTCGGCGTTGCGCTCGGGGTTGGCTCAAAATTCCTGATTGAAACGAGAGGTGTTGCCGAGGCCCCAGATGTAGGTGACGAAAGACCACGTGAACTGTCCCGCCTCCGCGACTCGGTAGCTTTGGGCCCAATTTGCTTCTCTACCTCACCCACGTTCTCAACGAATTTCCCCCAAAGTTCCTCCACGTTATGTCGAAGGCTGTCGTTCGCCTTTTCCAGTTCCGCGAGCTTATCTCGAACAATCACCGTAATCTGTTCCTCTGCCAACGATCTGAGATGTTCGGAAGCTTCCACAGCGATCGACGAGAGGCGAGTAAAAACGGAGTGAGAGGGGACGAAAGGCGGAGGAGGGAAAAGGGGCTTCAAACTGTACAGGAAAGGCCCAAGCGGCGCAGTCGTCTGTGGACACTCGGGAGTCTCATGGGCTAACTGCGTCGGCGACGCCGTTGAGGTCGCACTCTGAGGTAAGGCAATACCGAAGATATGCGAGTACGTGGGTGAGGACGACATTCGTGTGACGTCCTCGGCAGGCTAAAACGACGACAAATCAACATCACTGAAACAATGGTGGTCCTTGTATCCGCTGACAAAGGAGATCCCCCTTGCTACAAAAAGGACGGGCAAAAGAAATTATGCACAAAGCAAAATTTGATCCCGTCGTGGGCAGCACAAGGGAGAAGGACGAAGACCTATTGAACCACTCACAAGACAGTCCTTGTGGACCTCAATCCACCCACAGATGCTCAGAAGGGGTTCCTGTTCTACCCACTCGCGAGAGGGGAGCAGTGGGCCATCTTGGATGTCTGCGTCAGATGTGACAAGCTGCTGGACACGGTACGCCAACGTCTGGCAGAGGAGGCAGGTGAGGGTGGTAAATCGGATGCATCGAGACGAGTCCGCGATGGGTAGGCCGAATTTCCTGGTCCTCATTGTGACCTGGGGATGAGCCTGAAGAGGGTGCCAGGTGAGGACAGGACGGGGGTAACAGGGAAGGACGTACGATGGAGATGCCGTGCTCACCCACATATGCAAGGGCATAGTCCGGGTCGGGAGCGGCGGGCCTGAGATGGTCGGGAGGGTCGTCGGGATGTGCGCGGGGGGAGATGCGGACGTTGAGACACCTGCAGGCGGCGGCGGGGAGGGCCATGACGAGGAGGAGAAGATGGTGGGGAGAGAGAAAGAAGGTTCAGCGGCCCAAGCTGGCAGCGGAGAGATGATGAATGTCCGGTGCCGTGAGCAGAGCGAGTTTCATGTCCTAAAGAGGAGATATGAGGATCTCATATTCCCACGGTCACGCAGCAAATTATTTAATTAAATATATTGCTC
>JBBPKB010000194.1:0-17074 GCA_038089035.1 Boletellus dicymbophilus
AGACGAAAGGGTAAAACAAGTAGGAAACTTACTTGTTATAAGAAGCGTAGAGTCTTGAAAGAGAATCTAGGTAGTGTCCCCGAGAGGTATCTGCCCTAGTGTTGAGACGAAGTCGAAGATGTAAATCGAAGATGAAAAGACAGCTTAAATTGTAGGCCATAAGGGCCCAGCTTATATACAGAATATTAGAACGGAGTCTAAATATTCTAAAGTAAGAAACTCTAAATAAATATCCGTATTTGGATCTATGAATCTAGAATGTTCTTTCTAGAACATTCTACGGAATTCTAAATAGTTCTATACTATTCTAAAAAATTCCATATGACATCATAGATCATTCTAGAAGATTCTATATGATATCATAATTACATCATCTGAGTAATCATGTTACCATGATTTATAATATGATTGATAAGTGATAGAATGCTATAGAACATCCTGGAACATTCTGTAGAATGTCACATGATTTATCACATGAAATCCAGTTTATTCAACATATGATACACTTTACGCACGAATATGCCTGATGCATTGTTCATGCCGAAGGAGACCGCAAGCCCCGACATTTCTCCCGGAGTCGTCAGCCCGCCCACCTCGGTTGTTTCACGAACGGGATGAACCCTGAACAGTTGTGCGTGGGGATGAACGAGACGAGGGATGTGAGTACGTAGAGGGTCGACCAGACGATGCGGCGTTGCAAGGTAGGGAAGGGGCAAGCCGAGGATCCCGGAGGAGGGGGAAACCGCGCCAATGAACATAAGAGGGGACCCCTCCATGCGGAACGTCGTCTTTCCGACGAGGACCGCCGTGGATGTGATCATCGTAGACTCTGTGGCTGTTCAGTTTCAAAAAATGAAATGAATGAATGAAATACTAGAGCGGGGAGCTAGACAGTAAAAACTTATCCATGATCGCGGGGAGAAGTAAAGGTATGCCTACGTAGTACCTAGACGCGATGCCCTGCGACGAGGTCCGCGACATCGTACGAGAGAGCACGGCATTGTACGCCTTCTGCGCCGTGCGGTAGCTTAAGGGCGAGGCGCCAAGCAGAGCTTCGGGGACGGACATCGTCTTCGAGATCAATCGACGTGCTCCTGGGTCTGGCGGATGCCTCGTCGAGTTCGAGCTAGGCCTTGACCACCGCAGGAGACTCACGGACGGCGGGCAAGAGGGATATATGCGTTCGTGACAACGACCGAGGCACCAAATCCAACGTTGGCACAAACCGCAAAGACCGCGGAGTGAATCCAAAGGGGAGAAGACGACGATAAAAAGAGGAAGAGGATGGCGGCGTATGTATGCGAACACGAGACAAGGAACAGCGACTCCCGGCACGTCGCTTGGAGGGTTGGTGTCAACGTCCGAAGGACAAGCCTGAATTCGGCGTCAAATTATGGCGGTCCGCGATGCCGCTCCGGCTCGGAAACGACAGTGGATGCTTGGAGAGCTACGGATATCGAGTACACGTGGAGGCGGTGGCATGTGGTGTTAGAGGTTGCACACTCGATGGGTCAGGAATGGCAAACCTGAGCTCACGGAGTCCACCTAGAGCCAGCCAATCCTTGCAGAATGGTGCCCATTGCTGCCAGGACCATCAGAAGGAGCGGAATCCACGCCTACAGAGAATGGGTGACTCCAAGAAATGATTATATATTGAAAAATGTTCCAGACAAATGAGTGAACGAGACCACGAGAAAAGCTTCAGTGATTGTTGTCGTCAGTGGAGCAGTGGAGCACGTCAGAGAGAAAGGACGACCTGGCGAAAGTATAATTAAGCCATCCAAGAAGTTGAGTATATTCCGAGTCATCGTGTCGACAGCTCCCGCGTGAAATTGATTTGCATTCTTTGGGCGTCGCTGCGGATGAGGCAGCGCGAGAGGGCAGTAGCACGTGGCGCTCTTTGGTCCTAGAAAGCCCAGGTGGGGCGTGCAGCTGCGAAGGCGTGGCTAGAAGGCTCACCAAAAGGGTTTTGGGACCACAGGGCGAGGAGAAGCTGCGAGGCACTGAAGACAATCTGTTTAAAGGCTAATGAGTGGTGTCGTCGCTTACCTAGTACGCTTCAGGTTGTCCGAAAACCTCATGTGCCTCGCCCGTGCCTTACTGCATTACGGACATGGGCTCAGGGATAATATAGGCTCTTCTGAACGTCACCACAGATCGTATGCATGAAGGCTCGCCCTCATTATCCCCCTTGATATTTCGCTTTTGCAGATCCTCTCGCCACCAAATTTGACCATAAGACGCTCGTTGTCGTTCTCGAAACCGAGATTTACATTTACGAAATGCGTCTCCTACCTTACATGTCATTAAGAAGATCACTCCCAATCCGGGCTTGACTTGTCTATTTGTCACGCGAGTGGATGGGCAACCATAATTTGTTCCTGAACGATCGCAAGAAGGCAACGGCATGTCGCCCGTCGTGTTTCGCATGCAGTCGTTGCATAACTTGCATTTGACCAAGTTGATCTCGTCGGATGGAGGATATCTGTCCAACTCACTCACGGAGCTGTGGGGAATCTTGTTTTTGAGGCTGCCGACGAGTGGGACGCGGTGTATTATTGACTTGAGTACGAGTCTTGCTGTCATGTCTTTAGTTCGATTGCTGAACGAATTCGAATATCGATCAATTCTTCCCCTTACACAGCGCGCTTCCGCGAGTCCTTCCAGCGCCGTTTTTGCGTATACAAAATCAACCTGGAGCATGGTGGACGTACGCTGATTACATAGTATAGTCTCGTCGGTACAGAAGATTCGACAGAGCTGGACTAAGCCTCTCGATTTTTGTTACCGGAGCCGCTTGTTTCGTGATTGACATGAGGGATCCTCTTCTTCCGTTTGTTAGCCGTAACGTCTTCTTATTATGTAGTAAAATTTTTGGGCGCTCAAGTAATCGATACACTGTTTTCGGCTGATGCAGATGGGCCCGATATCGGTCGGAGGCTTGGCATGTAGTACGGTCCCTTCGCATCGATTCCACCACCACATCACACACATCAGCTGTTGTTCCCCACACTTTACGATGAAGTCTTATATCAAGAAACAGATCAGGCGAATTGAATCCTGTATCGTCTGTGGGAATTCGTCAGAAGCGCAAGGCGAAGGTGTAAACGATGTCCCCATCGAGACCAACCCGCGGCTCGAACTCGATACACCGACCCCCAGTGACTCCAATATCGTTCCTCAAACTGGATATAAAGGTTTTTATTAAACTAATATTTAGGACCAGGACTGATAAATGAGCGCGTTCTCCAGCGCCACAAGTCGAGGAATCCAGCGTTCCGGACCCGCAACTGAGCGGTACGACCAAGTTTAGCGACTTGAACGCTGCCGCACCTCAAACTGAATCCATGGATTCTATGGCTTCTCTCGAGACACAGCTTGGCAGGATCTTTCTTCCAGCGCCAGCTAAGGGGTCGAACATTCTTAACTATGGCACGATCCCTAGCGACTCGAGCGCTGCTCTCTTGATCGAATCCACGAATCCCACTACCTTCGAGACACAGGACAGAACCCAGATCAGCGGGATCCCGCCTCCAGTGGCAACTGATGAGTCTCACCGACATCCGACTGACATTGACAGTACTATCAAGTTTGACGACTCGAGCACCTGGGCTACCAGATCCATTGATTTGACCACCCTTGAAATACAAGACAAAACTAAGACAGACAGTGTCTTGTCTCCAGTACTGTTTGGAACTAATGAAGGTTTATGGCCATTGGTAGCCATTCCTAACATGCAGCTGAACACAAACCTTGGCATAGCTACTCCTGAGACTGAAGACAAAGGTGTGAATCTTGCCATTGGGGCACATATTGGAGAATCTAGTGTGCTGCCAAGTGGGTGGAAATGGTTTTTTCTTGAACCTGTGTCCCTTTATTAATGGTTCAAAAAGCCAAGGGAGCAGATATTTCTAGGTTCATGCATGATGTTGACCCAGACCTCATGGAGAAATTTGGATGTTTCAGGGTTCTCATAATAGGCAGGGCAAATGCTGGCAAGACTACTATCCTTCAAAAAATCTGCAATTCAGTTGAAAATCCAGAGATATATGATGATAAAGGGAAAAAGGTACCATTCACCAAATAGGAGTTCTTTCACTTCAATTTAAGATGTTTGTGCATAGGTTGATCATGAAGTTGAAGGATCAAGAGAGGTGAATATTTCAACTTGTATGTCAATGGTATTTCATAACCCTTTCTGCTATATTAAGCGTGGAATTCACAATATCAATCACCAAATGGTTTTCAAAAGCAACAAAAGATTCATTTTCCATGACTCTGAAGGATTTGAAGCTGGAAAAGAGAATGAGTTTGAAGAAGTAAAACAATTTATTGCAGAGCACACAAGTACACCCATCCTCAAAGACCAGATTCATGCCATTTGGTGAGCATGTTTGATGATTGGGCTGAATGTGGCTCAAATAATGGCAGGTATTGCATACCAATGGACCAGTTTAATCGTGCCATCACTGTAGCAGAAGAGAGGTTTTTTGGTGAATGTGACACAGGAAGAGGCAATCACTTTCTCTTATGGAGTCTGCCTATGCTGATTTCTTTGAGTACCAGTACCTGTTGTGGTATTATTCACCAAATGGGATGCACTTTTCACACTAGTATTTGAACCAGAGTATCTCCTACTACCCCTAGATGAGCAACAAAGGAGAGTGAAGGAGCATACTGAAAAGATGTTCAGAAATAGGAACATATGGGATGATCTGGTTAAAACAAGGTTTCCTCCAGCTTCATCAGTACAACTAGAAGGTATGTCATTAATTTCCACTTGATTTATTGTGATGTGTGTTAAGCAATATGATAGGAATGGACAAATGTGATAAAGGGTGTAACAAATTACTGCAGGAAACTGTTGCTGTATTGAATGATGAATCATTGCAGCTGTTGTTGGTATCTGCCCAGGAGAAAAATATTATGCTTTGCATAGAATGTGCCTCCAGATAGTAAGTAAAAGTTATGCAACAAAAGATACATGTTAATATCTAGAAACTACTAAGTGTGTTGGTTCCAAGAATTGATCATGCCATTTCTTGGAAGGACAAAGAACATGTATTTGGTAAACTACAAGATGCAATAGCAAGCTGGTTTCCACATACAGATGTAAGCTCTTTGAAGTTCAAAGGTTTTGACAGGCATTAAATGAATTCATCAGAAGGTAATGTCAATATTTATAACAACAAAGGAGCAATTAATTCCAGTTTAATGGAAAGGTATGAAAATCAACATTTGAAATTAATATAAAGAAGCAACTAAAAATCTATATGGATTATAAATTTAAATTCTATAGTTTGTAAGTGATGCAATCTAGATTTTCAAGAACATAATTATTCATATAAGCTACTACAAAAAGGTATGTCAATTTAAGCTGAGATTAAAATCAGAAGATTGCTCACCACACTGATTCTTAATACTGATATTCTAAGGAAGTAAGAGGTCTGATCTGGAAGTTAGAATGAGAATGTTACTGATGACTGTGCTCCTTGTTGCTTCAATATTTATAGCGAGTGAGTGGTCTAATGTGGGATTGAATAGGAATGTTGTTGATAACTCTGCTCCTTGCTGATCCTGTATTCAAAGGAAGTGAGTGGTCTAATGTAGATTTTGAATGAGAAAGTTGCTGATGACTCTGCTCCTTGCTGCTTCTATATTCATAGTGGGTAAGTGGTGTGATGTGGGATTGTAATGAGAATGTTACTGATGACTCCTCTTCTTGTTATAGGAAGTAAGTGGTGTGAAGTGGGATTAGAATGGGAATATTATTGATAACTTTTCTTTTTGCTGGTTCTGAATTCATAGTTGGTAAGTGGCCTGGTTCTGATGTAGGGTTGGAATGAGGCTTCTTGCTGCATTTGTATTCATAGAAAGTAAGTGTTTGATGTGGAATTTGGATGAGAATGATGTTGACAACCCTGCTTCTTGCTGCTCCTGGATTCACAGGGGGTAAATGGTCTGATGTGGGATTGGAATGAGAATATTGCTGATGACCCTGCTCCTTGCTGCTCCTGCATTCATAGCAAGTAAGTTGTCTGTTGTGGGATTGGAATGAGAATGTTACTGATGACCATACTCCTTGCTGCTTCTGCATTCATAGCAAGTAAGTGGTCTAATCTGGGAATGTTACTGATGACCATGCTCCTTACTGCTCCTGTATTCATAGCAAGTAAGTGGTCTGGTGTAGGATTGGAGTGAGAATGTTACTAATGACCCTGCTCCTGGCTGCTCTTGTATTTACAGGAAGTAAGTGGTCTAACAAGGGATTGGAATAGGAATATTGCTGATGACCCTGTTCCTTGCTGCTCTTACATCCATAGCGAGTAAGTGGTCTAATGAGGGAATGGAATGACAATGTTGCTGATGACCTTGCTTCTTGCTGCTCCTGTATCCATAGCATGTAAGTGGTCTGATGTGGGATTGAAATGAGAATGTTGTTGATGACCCTGCTTCATGTATTCATAGTTGGTAAGTGATCTAATGTGGGACTAGAATGAGGATGTTACTGATAATCTTGCTCCTTGCTGCTCCTGGATTCATAGGTTGTGAGTAGTCTTAAGATTGGAATGAGAATGGTAGTGATGACCCTGCTTCTTACTGCTCCTGCATTCATAGGAAGTAAATAATTTGATGTGGATTTGAAATGGGATTGTTGCTGATGACTGCTTCTTGCTGTTCCTGGATTCATAGGGAGTAAGCAGTCTAATGTAGGATTGGAATAAGAATGTTGATGATGACTCTGTTCCTTGCTGCTCTAATATTCATAGCGAGTAAGTGATCTGATGTGAGATTGGAATGAGGATGTTACTGATGACCCTTTTCCCTGCTGTTCTTGCATTCATAGCAAGTGAGTGGTTTGATGTGGGATTGGAATGAGAATGTTACTGATGGCTCTACTCCTTGATGCTCCTGGATTCATAGGTTGTAAGTGATCTGTGGTGGGATTGGAACAAGAATTTTGCTGATAACCTGCTCCTTGCTACTCCTGCATACATAGGGAGTAGGTGGACTAATGTGGGATTGGAATCACAATGTTACTGATGAACCTGCTTCTTACTGCTCCTGTATTTATAGCGAGTAAGTGGACTGATGTGGGATTAAAATGAGAATATTGTTGATGAGCTTGCTCCTTACTGCTCCTGGATTCATAGTTTGTAAGTGGTCTGATGTGGGATTAGGATTGGAATGTTGCTGATAATCCTGCTCCTTGCTTCTCCTGCATTCATAGGAAGTAAGTGGTTTAATAAGGGATTGGAATGGGAATGTTGTTGATGTCCTTGCACTTTGCTGTTCCTGTATTTTAGGCAGTAAGTAGTCTGATATGGGATTGGAATGAGAATATTGTTGATGACCCTGCTCCTTACTGCTCCTGGATTCATAGTTTGTAAGTGATCTGATGTGAGACTGGAATGAGAATATTACTAATGATCCTGCTCCTTGTTGTCCCTGCATTCATAGGAAGCAAGTCATCTGATATAGGATAGAATGAGAATATTACTAATGACCTTACTCTTTGCTGTTCTTGTATTCATAGGGAGTAAGTGGATTGATGTGAGATTGGAATGAGAATGTTGTTGATGACCCTCTCCCTTGCTGCCCTGGATTCATAGGTTGTAAGTGGCCTGATGTAGGACTGGAATGAGAGTATTGCCAATGACCTGCTCCTTGCTGCTTCTGGATTCATAGGGAGTAAGTGGTCTGATAAGGGATTGGAATGACAATGCTGCTAGTGACCCTGCTTTTTGCTACTCCTACAATCATAGCGAGTAAGTGGTCTGATGTAAGATCAGAATGAGAAGGTCACTAGTAACCCTGCTCCTTGCTGCTCCTGTATTCATAGTTTGTAAGTGGTCTAATGTGAGATTGGAATGAGATTGTTATTAATGACCCCTCTTCTTGTTGCTCCTGCATTTATAGGTTGTAAGTGGTCTGATGTGAGATTGTAATGAGAATGTTGATGATGACTCTGCTTCTTACTGCTCTTGCATTTATAGGAGGTAAGTGAACTGATGTGGGATTGGAATCAGAATGTTGATGATGACCCTGCTCCTTGCTGCTCCTATGTTCATAGGAAGTAAGTTATCTATTGTAGGATTGGAATCAGCATGTTACTAATGACCCTACTCCTTGCTGGTGTTGCATCCATAGTGGGTAGGTGGACTGGTGTGGGATTGGAATGAGAATGTTACTGACGACTCTGCTTCTTGCTGCTCCTGTATTTGTAGGAAGTAAGTGATCTGATATGGGATTGGAATGAGAATATTACTGATGACCTGCTTCTTGCTGTACCTGCATTCATAGGAAGTGAGTGGTCTGATGTGGAAATGTTGCTGATGACCTGCTACTTGTTGTTCCTGGATTCATAGGGAGTAAGTGGTCTAATGTGGAATTGGAATAAGAATGTTACAGATAATCTTGCTTCTTGCTACTCCCACATTTATAGGTTGTAAGTAGCCTGATGTAGGACTGGAATGAGAATGTTACTGACAACCCTGCTCCTTGCTGCTCCTGCATTCATAGTTTGTAGGTGATCTGTTGTAGTATTGGTATGAGAATGTTGCTGATGACCTTGCTATTTGCTGCTCTTGCATTCATAGGGAGTATGTGGTCTGATGTGTGCTTGAGATTATAAATTTTGCATATTTGTCATTATAGATTGTAAGTATTAAACATCATTTTCTTGCAGTTTACTTTTGTTTATATATTTCTTGTTGGTTGGAATGATTTTTGTAATTGAAACAAATTGTGTAATGATATTCAGGATGTAAGCTCAACTATTCAATTCATAATTTGGTATTTATGTTCATTTTTTTTAGAATGTAGGACCCTCATTATCCTTTTTGTTTTCTACTAAAAATTAAGTAGACTGTAAATTTTCATCATGATATACACTATATATAACTTAACTTATTTAGATTACTTCAGTATACAAACCAGACAGAGTATGTTATTATTATTTTAAATTATATCTCTTAAATAATCCAACATGCTTGCTTACAACAGGTATTAATGGGAGATTTACCAATTTCATTTATGGCAGGTGTATTTACTATTTTTTTGTTTTAGAATTTAAATTTTGCAACTTAAGACACAATTAGCAAGTGACTGGAAAAAAATACTCCAAGAAGGAATTGGTATGTCATAAAAATTGATTGGTTTGTGGTAATGTGTTTTTGGATAGATTTTATGTTGTTGCTTCAATATTCCTTTGCTCTTACTCAAAACAATTGCAATGATGCATTTTCCATGGCATTGCAAAAATACCAAGAATCTGGAATGTCTACTCAGGTACTCAAGGACCTTAGTGGTCTTTATGATCAATACTTTACTGCTGGCAATGATGAAAAAAAAAAGAAGCTCATTTTGGATTTCATCAGGAATCACCTCATATGTAAGAAATATTTTGTCATGGCATTTTGTATACTAATGTGGATTGAATAGCTTAACATTGGATGCTACCATTTAGAATTTTTCTTAATCTTTGATCTTACAAATACTTGAAATTTTGTAAAAATGCTGGGTATGGTTTTTTGCTTAAATTTGCAGGTAGTTTTCATGGTCCTTTCACTTGGAAATATAAAGAGTGAATGGATACAGAGTGACATGATTTCTCTGTGATGTGTGACCATCACCAATTGTTGATGCCTCTTTGGTCTCTTTTGCATATCTGTAGCTTGCTTGCTCTCTTCACTTTTTGATGGCAGTTAACTTCCTGCTGAGGTTCTCAGTGAGCACTGAGCACTCATGGCTTATTACATTCATTATCCATATAACATAGCTAACTGCTATCATAGTGAATTCCATTCCTTGCGCTTCATCGTGACAATGGTTCCAGTACTTTTTGTCAAGGGTGGACAGACTCGGAGGAGTCCTGTCAGACGAAATCGGGTTAGTAGATGTATTTACTCTGGCACAGGCCTCGGGAGTATCAAGAAGATTGCAATCACTCTTGACTCCAGAGACACACATGTAAAAATTGGACAAAATGAGTAATACTTAGACGTGAATATTCAGCCTGAATTGTCAAGTCGAACCAAGAAAAAGTATGACGTTAGTGTTGTTATTTTTGACTAGCACGTATTAAGTTACCGTTTATGGTAATTATTAGATAAGCTTCCCTCAGTAGCTTGACATCTACTGAGGGTAAGTAGCACATTTACATACATTTTCTACTGTAACTAACATACTATAGACTCTATAGGTACATACTTTAATACCATAGCTTGACATCTACTGAGGACATCATAGGACTCAGGTCTTTCTCTGCTGAGACCTCTGCACGACCAGTAACAATTATTGGCAACTTCCAATATTTAGATCAAGAATACTCAGTGAATTTAGGTTGTGTGCCATGCTTATATAGTTGATAGGGGAGCAAAAAAAAGGCAGAAGTATATGCTTAAGATAAAATAAAACGGAAGTACATAGGCCAACAAGGGGACAACGTGGACCGTTTATTTCTAGATACTACTGGGATTGGCCTAGTATAATCATGCCACAGGGACGTTATGCACAGTTGCGGCTCTTGCCATACTCATCAAGAACTATGGCAACATGCTAGTGTCATGTCATAAGTGTCCATAGACTTAGGGACTCACCGTAGTCTGAAATCCCCCCTTGGAGGACGCTACCGCCGGCCACTCCGATTAAGTACAACTTCTCCGAACGCTGCAAGCTGATTCGACTAGTGACCTCCTTCACAATCTTGTCGCCGGTACTATGAAAGTAGAAGCTAGCGAAAGATTGCGGAGGGAGGTTCACATGTTGCCAATCGATGAAGGAGACCACTTCGCCGTCCCACAGGAAGTTACTGAAAGTAACGTCTGAAGGGGAATAGAGGCGAGCTTCGGTTGTGAGTTGGACACTGGGCTTGATTTTTCCCGGTAGACGCGACAATGCCTACAGCAAGGTCAACTTGAAATATACCAGGGAGGAGGGTGTGAAAACACACCTTATTGACATAAACTTCTAAGGCTCTGGTGGTGGCGAATGCGATGGGGGCTTCCTCCATGTTGAAGAAGATATGTTGAAATTTTCCGCTCCCCACAGGCCCGATCGAGTCCCACTGGGCAATTCAACAGCCAGTTGACGGCATCGGAGATCTTTGTGATAGCCATAGCACTAGGCTCTCGCGCTCCAAGTCGGAATGAGCATCATTGATCAAGGCCTCGAACGACGGTGCAGGGATGAACTCCATCACGAGATACATACTACTGTGCCCATCACCGAAGACCTCAGACACCCGAGCCACTCGGGCGCGTTGGGAGACAGTTGAGCTTGGTCGTAGAAATGCGCCTCTGCCACCAAGTTCGGGGTTCCCCTTTTAATGAATATAAACAAGCCCAGCAAGGAGCTGTGTGTGACAGTATAGTTGCCTTCGCACTTGGAGCAGAAATCGATAATGTACTGCAAAAAGCCTGTCAGTGGTGAAAGGATAACACACACATACACTTACCTGATGACTGAAAGCCTGGTTCAGGGGTGAACAGGAAATATGAAATAAGAATTGGAAATATGAATGGAGAATATTCTGGAATTACAGGAGTTGGAATTGCACTCGGGATATGACAGTATCCCCCTCTTAGGCCTGAACCCCTGAAGGCCAAAGACGCATATCATGGGACTTCATTTATCCAAGTGGAGTTAGAAAAATATCTGTGAGGATAAAAGGCCAGGCTCAAGCAGAAATGCTTCTTCAACCCTAACTATGACCACCATGTCCAACATCGCTGATATCATGGAGTGAGACAATGAGCGTCTCATGGAAAACTATGCCAATGATGACGACCTCTGGAATGTGAAGGCCAATGAGCGGAGATGACACACAAGAGCAAAGAGAGAAGAGGAGCAGCAACAAGCGGAGGAGGTGAGGAGGAGGGCCGAGGAGGAGGCTGTGAGGAGGACCGCAGAGGAGGCCACGAGAAGGGCTGCAGAGGAAGCCACAAGAAGGGCCGCAGAGGAGGACACAAGGAAGAGAATGAGAAAGAGGAAGAGGTGATGAGGGCAGATGGAGAAATCGTCCAGGTCATCCTCCAGGTGGGGAGTGCCCTACAGCAGCAGCTAGTGGAGTTGAAGGTGACAGAGGTGTATCAGGAAGAGGAGGACGAAGAGGATGAGGAGTGGGATGGGGAAAGTTCAGAGTTGGCGAGGGAAATGGAGGATTTGGTGGAGGAAGCAGCTGGAGAGGAAGAAGTAGCAGATGTGGAAGGTGACATAGTGTAGTCCTTGCCTTTCTGTAACTAAAGTATCAAATTTGGAATAACACAGAGTTAAGTAGAAATTGGACCAGGTTTGGTGGGATAGCGAAGATGAAACTCCTCGACGAGTTCTGATGCATGGCCAAGTTCCATGGCTAATAGCCAGGACGTCTCTTCGTCAGTACCCTTATAACCAGACCAACAAACAAGATACAATAATTTGCAATTTCTTCATCACTGATCTATCTTTGAGTCCAAAATCTCAGAGATCTCATACTCAGGTTTGCCGTCAACTTCAACAGGAGGTGGAGGTGACTGAATGTGGTTTGGGATCATGTTGGGTACAGTGGGTTCTAACTGGGAAACATGGAAGACTGGATGTATGGACTTCATATTTTCTGAAAGTCGGAGTGTGAAGGAAAGGCTGCCAGCCTGTGTGATAATGATGTAGGGACCTAAGTTCTTCTTGGAGAGTTTTTTAGACGGGCATGTAGAGCGGAAGTACTTAGCCTTGACAAAAACCTGATCACTGACCTTAAAGTCCGGTGCAAGAGTCTGTTTGGTGTCAGCGGGTCCTTGATAGCATTGCTGTGCAGTGGCTATTTCATCATGAAGGAAAATGTGGAGGGAGTTGAGGTCGACGGAGTATTCTCGAGCTTGGGCAGAGGTAAGATCTTGCTCAGAGTAGACAGCGAGGTTGGGATGGTAACCTTTATTAGTGAAGAATGGAGAGACACCCATAGTAGCATTTGGAGTGTTGTTATAAGCAAATTCCACAAGGGGCAGGAGTTCCAACCAATTGTCCTGCTGGTAGTTGCAATAAATCCGGAGATACTGTTCTAGAGTCTGGTTCATGTGCTTGGTTTGGCCATCACCCTCAGGATGATATCTGGAGGAGAAGTGGAGTCGGATGTCAAGAGCCTTGCTCAGAGAGCGGAAGAAATGGGATACAAATTCTGAGCCTCGATCTGAAGTAATGTGTGAGGGGACTCCATGCTTTGAAAAGACATGTAGAAGGAAGAGTTTAGCTAACTCCAGAGAGGTTACCTTGTCATCAGTTGGAATAAAGATGCACTGCTTAGACAAGCGATCTATGACAACTAGGATTGCAGTATGACCAGAAGAAGCAGGGAGCTGCTTGATGAAGTCCATAGAGATGGAGTTCCAAGGCTTCTCAGGAATGGAGAGTTGCTTCAGGAGACCATAGGGCTTATGTCAAGGGACCTTGGCGTGAGCACAGGAGGTACAGGAAGAGACATACTCCTTTACAAAAGTCCAGATATCTGGCCAGGTGTATTCTCGGCATATCAGCTCCAGGATCTGATTTTGTCCAAAATGTCTGGAGAGCGGATGGTCATGCTTGTACCATAGGACTCTTAGGTGAAGATCGTTGGTGTCGGGGACATATATGTGATCATCTAAGCATAAAAAGCCTTCAGAATCAACAGACCAGCGAGAGTCAGGGGGAACAGAAGTGGACAAGTGGACAGAGGCTAAAGGATTGGAGGGGAGAGTGGACAGGATGTCGTTATGCAGGGACTCGATGTCAAACAATGTACTAGCCTGGAGAACCAGAGTTGCGAGACCGGTCGCCCTGAGGGATGAAGCAAGCTGTTCCTGCATAAAAATGGGGTGGAAATTCTGAGGATTGACCTGAGCGTAGTCCCTATCCCCCTCTTTGGGATAGATGTCCCAGTGTCTAGTGAGAGAGTCGGGTTTCGCACCCAGGCATCCAGGATGAAAATAAATGACCATATTGAACTGAGAGAGGAATTCTGACCACTGGGCTTGATGCCAGGTGAGGAGTTTACTGGTAGAGAAGTATTCCAGGTTCTTATGGTCAGTCACCACATTGATTGGAGTACCAGAACCTTCAAGGTAATGTCATCAAGCCTGGAAGGACTTGTGAATAGTGAGCAATTCCTTATCATGGGTATCATAGTTAAGTTCTGGAGCAGAGAGGGTGCAGGAATAGAAAGTGACAGGGCGAATTTCGTTGTCCAGACAATGGATAGAGAGGATACTGGCAATAGCATAATCAGAAGCATTAGTCTCAACAATGAGAGGGGAGTCAGGCACCCAGTGGGTAAGGATGGGGGCAGAAGTGAAGGCTTCCTTGAGGCATTAGAAAGCCGAATGGCAAGCATTGTCGAACTTCCATGGGGTACCCTTGCGAGTGAGACGAGTGAGTGGGATGACCAGTCTGGAGTAATTGGCAATGAACTGGCAGTAGAAGTTAGTGAAGCCAAGAAAGGATTGAATATCTCAGACTTTCCTGGGTTCTGGCCAGTCAAGAATGGCCTTCACCTTGTCTGGCAACATAGAGAGACCAGATGGAGAGAGCCAGTAACCAAGATACTTGATAGACTCCATGTGGAATTCACACTTCTCAGGTTTGGCATAAAGACTATGTTTCCAGAGATGCTGGAGAACCTCCTGGACATGTTCCTTGTGCTTTCCACAGTCCTCAGAGAAAATAAGGATATTGTCAAGGTAGACAATAACAGAGACATCGAGAAGATCAACAAAGATCAAATTAACGAACTGTTGGAAGGCTGCTGGAGAATTGGTGAGACTGAACGGCATAACCAGCCATTCATAAGAGCCATAGCATGTCTGGAAGGATGTCTTCTATTCGTTGCCCTCAGCAATGCAAACCAGATGGTAGGCATGCCAGAGGTTGAGTTTGGTGTAGATGTGAGCATGACTCGGAGTATCCAACAGGTCGGAAATACATGGAAGTGGATAATGATCTTTCTTTGTGATCTTGTTGAGGCCATGGAAGTCAATGCAGAGGTGGAGTGAACTGTCCTTCTTGTGGACAAAGAGCACAGGGGCTGCATGGACAGAAGAGGAAGGGCATATGAAGCCCATTGAAAGATGTTCATCAAGGAAAGCTCGGAGTGACTCCAATTCAGAGGGGCTCAAAGAGTATGTTGTACCAATTGGAGGAGAGGCTCCTTCTTCCAGATCGATCTTAAGGTCGAAATTGCAATGGGGAGCAAGCTTGGAGGCTTTGCTCTTGCTAAAGACATCAGTGAAGTCATGGTATTCTGGAGGCACTCCAGAGAGATCAACTGGGTCAGGATTAGCGGAAGTGGAACAGAGTTCACTCTCCTGAGGATGGAGTGAAAGGGAAAACTGTACTGAGCCTTCAAGATGACAGGCAAGTGCAAAGGCTGGGGTGCTGACAAGCACAATCTGTGGAGCCTTGTGGTCAGAGAATCATGGTGTATTAGGTGGGACAGAGTCAGCCAGAGGAACAAAGTCCAGAGGCTGAGGAGTTGAGCTTGGAGGGGCTGGCCCAGGATGCTGTGGTGTTCGGAACAAGATACTGCTCAAAGCCCAGTCAATCAACGGATTGTAGTGGGTAAGCCAGTGGTGTCCTAGAACAAGTGAGCAAGAACTGTCTAGCAAAGTGATGTAAAAGGTTGTCAGAGTGATATTACCAAGAGAAAATCGAATGGAAAGATCTATCGCCTGAGTAATCGTAGAATTGGAAGTACCATCGAACAAATGGAGTGAAAGCAGAGAAACAGAATATGTAGAAAGTTCATGTTTACTGACAAAAGATGAATCAATAAAACAATCAGAGGAACCAGAATCTATCAATGTAGGAAAAGGGGGTATATCATAAGAAACTAAGGTAACAGAAGGCATGAGCCATTTTGGATCTAAAAGAGCAGACGTGTTGAGACAAAGCTCCTTGGGTGCACAGGAAGGATCAACACAACCTCCAGTCCATGCGGAGTCTCGGAGATTGCGGACTATTTTTTTGCCTCAGGGGAGGCCCCTGGTTTGGTTTCTTGAGGGGTGGTCTTGGAGGCATGTGCCTTAGCTGCCCATAAAGAGGACTTTGGGCAGTCCTTAGTGACGTGTCCTGCCTGACCACAAAACATGCAGAGTTTATTTTCGAATCAGTGCTTGCACTCAGCTGCAGTAAGTTTACCATCCTTTCCAAGCTTTGAAGATAAGTCTGGCTTAGTAGAGGTGGAAGCACTGGAGTTGTTGGAGGTGTTCGTAGACTTAGCTTTGAAATCTTTGGAAGTGCCAGAGTCTTTTGCAGAAGATGAGGATGGGGCAGAGGGTTTTCTGGACATTTTAGGGGTGCTATTGGAAGGCTTCGCCTGACAGCTAACCTTGGATTTATGTTCCCAATAGTGAGTGTTGATGGAGTGTGCTAGTTGGTGAAGTTCGGGGAGATTAGGAGGTTTGCCAACATGCGAGATCTCATCCTTTACATGGTCCAGGAGGCTGTTGTAGAAATGATGCCGAAGAGCACCATCTCTATAACCTTGGACCTGAGACACAATCTGGTTAAACTCGACAACATACTTGTTGATTTGATCACTATCCTTCATAATCAAATTATCCAGCTGGTGCTCCACATCTCCAACAGGGTCATGTGGTCTGAAGTTTATCCACAACTCCAGGACAAACTCCCTATAGTCGTCCATCCAAAGTGGGCAAAGCACAGGGTCCTCCATCTGAAGGAGATCTGGTTTGAACCATTCAAGAGCCATATCTTTAAGATATGACTGGGCAAAGGTGACCTTGTTTCAGTCGGAGGCGAAGGCTTTAGGATGATGCTGGAAATTCAACTTGCATTGGACCAGGAAAACTCGGAGCTTATGGGGATCCATCCCATCAAACTGATCCAGTTCTTGAACCTTTGTTCATTGTGAGGATTCAGAGTCTTTTTTGCGAGAGGAATGAGCAAGGACATAGATAGCTCCAGCCAAGTTGGCAAGTGTTTCACAGGAGACACATTTCTTGTGCTCAGAAGAGGGTTCAGACTCCCCATGGTTATCATCCTGGGAGTCAGGTCCATCACTAGGGGGTCCTCCCCCAGGAAAGTCTGGACCTCTGGGGTT
>JBBPKB010000195.1:0-17068 GCA_038089035.1 Boletellus dicymbophilus
CCTTACCTTCGCCGTCGTCGTCGTTGTAGTGAGAAAGCGCCGTTGCGCTATCCTTGCGCTCGGGATCGTCGTTGTGGTGAGGGCGTACCGTTGCATCGCCTTCCTGCTCGCCGTCGTATGACGGGAGGCACGTCGTCGCGTCGCCCTCACTGTCATCGTCGTGGGGGTGCGCCATCGCGCTGCCTTCCCGCTGGCTGTCGCCGTTGTGAGGTGGGAGGCAGGCCGTCGTATTGCTCCCGCCTTCGTCGTCATCGTTGTTGTAGTGCGGGGGCGCCATTGCGCTACCCTCGTCTCGCTGTCGTCGTTATGGTGGGAGGGTGCCGTTGCGTTGCCTTCTCGCTTGCCATACCCTGCATCACCCTCGCGCCGGTCTTGTGGGAGCCCCGTTGTGCTCAGACCAAGCTTGCCGCCGTCGTCATCCTGGTGAGGGCAGGTTGCGCCTCCGATCCGGCGCTTGCCTTCGTCGTCGCGTGGTGTGGGACACCGTTACGCAGCCCTCGCGCCCGTCGTCGCTGTTGCCGTGGATAATGATGATGCCCGGTGTCATCATGGTGTAATGGGAGGCGCTTGAAAATGAGAGCAACGAGGTGGCGACGGGAACGGAGGGTCGATGTCACTAATACGTACGTACTTGTGTACAGTTTCAAATGGTTTGATATAACCAGAAAGTGGGTCTAAACCAAATTCAAAGTCGATGCAAAGAGGCGGATGTGCGGCCCGAGTGTCCTACCAATCGGGGCAATAATTAAGTGTCGTGCTGAAACTCAATTCACAACAAAAAAACACATACGTACAGGAGTGTTTACATGTGAGATATAGCACAGTTTGGGTCAGTCTATAACACGTCGATGGGATCGATGGGAAATGGGACATTGATAATGGCGAAGTCATGTAAGGATCTGTTCGACATTCACCACACGTATCCTACTTTGACTTATTCGATCCCTAAATAACCACAGAATAGTGAAAATATATCTACATACACCTCAACATATACTACTGTTTTGTGAAAATATGCCATGAGCGCATTTAAAATTGAGGGATGTATGTGCGCTCGCTGTCTGACACAGCGAACTTTGTCATTGTCCGATAAGCAGAGCGGACGGTAGCGCTAGTGGTGGGAAACAATAAGTGGCTGCTTCCCCGACAAAATAGCTGATAATTAATAAACTACCTTAATTAAGGTCCGTGGCGCCCCACAAGAATCCTCGAGGAAGAGGCCGCTTTCTGTTTCCCACGACGAGCATTGCAATATCAGGCAACGATGGAGATGCTGTGCTCGCCGTGTCAGACAGTGAGCACACATATGTCCCTCAAATTTGAGTGTGCTAGTGGTGCTTTTTCGTAAAATAATCATATACACCAAAATGTATGTAGATATAGATAAGTACATTGTTCTGTAGCCATTTAGGGATTGAATAAGTAAACCTGAACCAAACCAAATCAAACTTTGGCAACCATAAAAGATTGAAGTATTGAGATTGCTTAATTTGTAGATATGGCAGAAAAATATCTATGAAAGAATTCATTTCAGGTTCAAGGTTCTAAACCAGTTTTGAATCTAGACTGAATCTGAGAACCAGTTCAGTAGGTTCTGTTCAGGTTGAGGTTTAGGAAAAAAGAGTTTGAACTGAACTGAACTGAACTGAACTTCAACAACACTAATCAGTTTGTTTATATATCAAATAGACTGGGTGTACATGGCTGCAGTAGAGACAGCTGCAAGATGGAATTGAGCAGAAGGAACTAGTTCAGGACCACTGACAGGTAGAGCTACCAGTGTCTCTTTATTACCAATTTACTTATTCCTCAATCCCTCTCCATGCATCATTTGATTCATATCACTGGACTGACAGGACCTGATATTGAACTTCAGCCATTGGGCTACACTGGTGGAAATAGTGCTGTTGAAGTTTAGTTCAGTTCAGTTCAGACCCTTTTTTCCTAAACCTCAACCTGAACAGAACCTACTGAACTAGTTCTCAGATTCAGTTTAGATTCAAAACTGGTTTAGCACCTTGAACCTGAAATGAATTCTTTCATAGATATTTTTCTGCCATATCTACAATTTAAGCAATCTCAATACTTCAACCTTTTATGGTTGCCAAAGTTTGATTTGGTTTGGTTCAGGGCCACTTTTTCCTAAACCTAAATCTGAACCTGAACTGAGCCTGCTCAACTGGTTCTCTAAGTTCAGTTCAGGTTCAGAACCAGTTTAGAACTTTGAACCTTAGTCAATTTGTATATTCTTTTGTTAAAATTTTGGATACACATTTTCTACATTTTGGTTGCATTTTAGTATATTCTTTCACTACACTTTTAACTACACTTTTTCTATATTTTAGCTGTACTATTGTGTGCTCTTTTTACTATATTTTTGCAACATTTTTAGTCCTATTTCATATACTTCATTGCCATACCTTTTATTACACTTCTTGCTATCCTCTAGTCTTATCTAACAATTGTCTGCTTTCAGAAGTCAATGTTCCTAACTTTATTAGCCCTGACTTCATCTAATTATTGCTTACTCTCCAAAGCCAATATTCCTAACCTAGTTAACCCTAACCTTATCAAACAATTGTCATTTACTAAAGTCAATATTCTTAACCTAGTTGATCCAAACCTCATACAACAATTGTCTACTTACTAAAGTCAATATTTCTAACCTAGTTAACCCTAATCTAATCTAACAATTGTCTACTTACTAAAGTCAATGTATCTAATATCATTAATTATAGTTTCATATAACAATTATTTACTTTCTAAATTTAATTATCCTAACTATTAAGGATAGTATAATATTAAATAGTATCAAAAAATTAAAATAGCTATATTAACCAAGATTAACTCACTAGAAGTAGACTATAAAAGATTATATGAGGTTAGTCTTTACTCTTCTTTTGACCTTAGAAAGTAGACAATAATACAAATATTAGATGAGATTAAACTCAACTAGATTAGGGGTACTGACCTCAGAAAGTAAAAATGGTTTAATAAGATTAGGTTTAACTAGGTTAGGAATATTGGCTTTAGAAAGTAGGAAAATATTAAATGAAGTTAGGATCAACAAGGCTAGAAATATCTACATTGGAAAACAAACAATTGTTAGATAAGATTAGGATTTACCAGGTTAATAACATTGATATTAGAAGGCTAACAATTATCAGATAAGGTTAGGATCAAATCAGTTAGAATATCAAATTTAGAAATTAGACAATTGTTAGATGAGGTTAGGATCAAAAGGTTAGACATATTAATTTTTAGAGAATAATCAATTGTTATTTGATCTAGGTTAGGAATATTGATTTCAGAAAATAGATAAATGCCCTCTACTACTTCCTACTTCTCACACTTCTAACTCCTGGCATTCCTACCTTCCTTTAAATATCCACCTGTAGTTTCAGCTAAATGAAAGAACTATGTAGTTTACTAATCTACTATAAATGTTATCAAAGAACGAAATATTTCCATTTCAGGTTCAGTTCAGTTCAGTTCAGGTTCAAACCTAGGTTCAGAACTGAACTTCAGCAACCCTTGGCAGAAATATCAAGTTCTCAGACAGGAAAAGGCCCACAAAGAGGTACTGGTAATACCCATTAAATAATTTTCCAACACTGATATTGTTTTATCTTAGGAATTTATACAATGCAAGAGGAAGAAGAAAGAGATCAGCCTGAGATTCAAAGTGGCAGAGCAGGCTCAAGTAACTTGAGATTACTTAAGACCAAATAGTCCTTTCTGACCCTGCCTCATTGAGGCTTCTTGTAGTGGGCATACCTGTGGGTCCACAGTATATTTTTTTAAAGTAGTTTTTTGAATCAAAAAAAAAAAGTATTGTACAGCCCTTCAACTCCTAGTTCAATATATTACTGTGCTTGAGCCCCTTACATCTTTTCCAAGTATTCAAACCTAGGTTCAGAACTGAACTTCAGCAATCCTAAAACTGATCATGACAAGAATTCCAAATTGGAGGATGTCAGTGGACTGGAGGAATGCATTTACTGTTTAAAAAACTCAATACAACTATTGCTTCATTTTGGTAAGAATAAAGCATGTACTTACTGCTCTGCACTCCATATAGCATAAAGAAAAGTGAACTTATCTGCACTACACAAAAGACAAGATTCATTGTACACCAAAGGATGACATAACTTGTCCTGGATGTCACCATCCAGCATAGAAGGAGCACAGAGGCAGTGGTTATGGGGATGGCAAGCAGCAGCCACATAGTATCAGTATGTTTCCAAGGCTGAAGATGAAGAGAGTATAAATTAGGGTAATCTGTAGTACAAAACAAATGAATATGATGATAAAAGTGAGTGAAGAAAGTCTTACTCCTAAGAGTACCAATGATGGTGGCAATACTGGATCACTGCTGTATGTCAAGCAAGTTGGACATGATAGTTTGTGCAGTGGACCTCTCAGGCCAATAGGAGTTATTTATATATAGTTAATGTATGCATGTGGTCTACATAGAAGGAGCATAGAGGTGGTTATGGGGGTGGCAAGTAGCAGCCACATAGTGTCAGTATGTTTCCAAGGCTGAAGATGAAGAGAGTGTAAATTAGGGTGATCCATAGTACAAAACAAACAAATGTGATGATAAAAGTGAGTAAGGAAAGTCTTACTCCTTTGTGGCACTACTGCTGTGTGTCAAGCAAGTTGGACATGATAGTTTGTGTAGTGGGCCTTTCAGGCCAACAGGGGTTATCTATATATAGTTGATGTATGCATGTGCTCTACTTACACCTCAAACACAATGGGATAAGTCTGATAGACATATGCAACAACATATTGTGCCTGGAATTTCAGATTAGCTGATAAGAAATATTTGATACATATATAAAATGTATAGATAAATATTAATCAATAACAAATATGTATACAAAGTCAAAATATTAACTGTAAACTTACTTAGAATAGATTAAGCAAATTTGTTTCTATATTATTTTCAGAATAAGTAATAACAAATATGTTATTTAATATAATTTTAAAAAGTTATTATTGATATCAGCCAGTCAAAGACATGCATTCCCAATATGTCTTGCTAACATATCCATTATACTAATTCTACATGTGTATAATGCACAAATTTTGCATTGACTTACTTTATATATTTTAGATAAGTGTGAAGTTTATATTACTTGTCAGAAATTGAATATGACTAAGTATTAAATTTAGAAAATTTCTCCCAATATATTTTGTACAGTTATAATGATTACATAGCTAAAATATGTATTAAAATATTTCACATCAGCCAATCTGAAATCCCAGGTACAATATGTTGTTGCATTGTATCCAATATGTCTGTCAGACTTATCCCACTATGTTTGAGATGTTATCTACTTGAGATATTTACAGTGGCAGTGTGGGAATCATGCCAGTCATGTGAGCTTGGGTGTCTAATATGGATCTCAAGATCTCATTGCTGTCTTTTGCACTTTCATGTCTCTTGAGCTTCTCAACATGCCCATTTCAGCTGAATTCTCTTGCTCTACATCTATAGATATCTTATTCTGCAAATATTGTTGGAAGTTGCCAATAATTGTTACTGGTTGTGCAGAGATCTCGACAGAGAAAGACCTGAGTCCTATGATGTCCTCAGTAGATGTCAAGCTACTGTATTAAATTATATACCTATGATGTCTACAATAGGTTGCTACAGTAGAAAAAAGAGTAGAAATGTACTACTTACCCTCAGTAGATGTCAAGCTACTGAGGGAATAAACTAGAGGAAACACAAAGGTTTGTTCGCTCTGAGCTTATCTAATAATTACCATAAAAGGTAACCTAATGTGTGCTGGTGAAAAACGACAACAAATATTTATGGCCTCATGCCTTTCTTTATGAAGCAACTCCACCTACATGAAGACCACACAATTCACTAAAAGTAAAAAAAGGTAGATATACAATCTGATCTTGCCTGCCTGCCAACAAACCAACATTCCTGCCTTTTAATGGTGGCAGATACACAGATATTAATATTGTGCATGTTTGGGGCCATTGAATATTAATACTATCGGTGTTTTCAGTCACTACTTATTACAACACCAGTACTATACTTATACAAAATGGTACATTATAGTTGTAGTCACTATCCTTGGAACACTTATTGGATCATTGACCTTAATGATCCTAGGATAAAACCCTCTAATTACCTAACACATACTCCTTAGGGTATAAATAGGGGCCTGCATGTACCATCTACCTTAGCCCAATCCACTTGTATTCTTGTTGGCATTCAGTTGCAAGGCTTGAGCTACAGAGTATTAAGGATGAAGCTATCATCCATCTCTGTCTTGTTTTCACTCAACACTTTCTCATTACTTCACCAGCTATAGTGGTCACTGTAAGATTGTCCAGCCAGTGTGGTATCTAAAGGGCTTGTGCCTGGAAGGTCATAACATTTATTTACCTTTTCCTTATACTTCTTTTCTATTCCCTCCTTATCTAAATCTGTACACACCCTTCAATCCACTTCTATATTATGTTGGGCACACCTGGTAACCAGCACCTTATTTATATCATAGGATATGACACAGCTTTGTCAGTGCCCATACTCCTTAGAGTATAAATAGGGGTTCACATGCATCATCTACCTTAGCCTAATCCACTTGTATTTTGTTGGCATTCAGCCACAAGACTTGAGCTACAAAGTATTAAGGAGTAAACCTACACTTTTCCTACACTTGTCAGTCACACCTCTACTCTGTATCTCACAAGCTATAGTGAGAGCTGTAAGATTGTCCAGCCAATGTGGTACTTAGGGTCTTGTGCCTGAAGTCATAACACATAGCTAGTCCAGCATCAAGATGCCAGGAAGGCTAATTATGTTGAGTAAGTGGTGCTATAAAGACATTTGTCATGGCCTTGGAAGAATCATTTTGGAGTACAAAATTGTTGGTCCAAAATTGACACATGACAGATGAGACAATATAGACTGGGTTTGGCTGTAGAAGGGGTAAACTGCCATGTGATGAGGATTTCAGACTTATAGCCATCATCTCCTTTGGAATGGTACTTGGATTGAAGGGCCATACTCCAGTTTTCACAAAGGCCAAGCACATAAGACTGGATGTTAAGACCTTTTGGTGAGTCCAACCATAAATTGAAATCAAATATTGTTTTATGATGTGACATCACTTAGAGCCAAAATAGTGACACTGTTCATCACTCCAAGCTTATTGAGTAGACTGAAGATGACAACATCCAAACCTTAATAGACATATGTAGAGGATAGGATAAAATATGTATGTATATTATGCTGACAGGTATAGTCTAGGAACTCCTTTGTGTAATGGGAGTTATGGCCATCAACAAGGAGTTTTGCACACTCATTTGCCTTCAAACATGTCTTCTGATAAAAGTCCTCAATCCAAAGTCAACCAATAACACCATCTGTCATCCTTTCTATGAGTATACAATTCTTGGAAATGTAAGTACACAGAACTCATAGAAAATAGTCACTCACAATACTTCCAATTCATTATTTTTATGCTATTTTGTTGAAAATGACTCACTCCTGTAGATCACAGTTGGAGTAATACTACTGCTATCTACATGTACAGCTGGAAAGACAGTGATATTTTCCTTACTTTCATCACTTTGATCATGTTGTATCTTTTGTTTTCCAGGTCTGATAACATGTTACCTTAATCCATAACCTGGCTGAAAACCAGTCTCATCCATAGCCCACAGACAATCTTTCTTGATGTTATTTGTCTCAAGTGTTTGTCAAAGTAGATCAAACCATATCTAGTGAGTATTTTCATTTACTACATGGCCACAGTTACTGTCTAATGTAGAGCTTCAGTAAGTTCCTAGCTTCTCAGAACGACAAGTAAGAAACCAATCAGGCCATTGTTTGCTTACTCCTGTATGTTGAATTCCATGGAACATTCTTGATTATTCTTTCAAGTTCCATGGATGACTGATCACTTATTGATCAAATGGACATGTGATTCATGTTCTTACTAAGATATGATTCATTCCTTATCTTTGTGATTCATATCTCAACATGATGACTCGTTAGGAGTCATTTTCTTTTATCTCTTATCTTTCATCAGTCAGCTTAGACTAAATATACATTTAGACTCCTCTTTAAATGTAGTATATAAACTTGACCTTATGTTGTAGTTCAATCAAGCTGCTTGTCTCATACTTGCATCTTCTCTTAAAGTCACCTCCCCCTGTAGACAAGTGCTTGTCACTAGAACTCAGGAGATCCTTTCTCAAGTTTAAACTCTGCTTGTCAAGTACATTTCTTTACTTGACTTCCATCCATTCCCTTCATCACTGCACTCCTCAGTTGAGAGAGTCAGCCCATTCCTTCCTACACTCTTTCACTGTATTAGGAAAGTTACTCCCTAGTCATGTTGGATTAGCAAGTGGGTGTGCAGCCACCTGACCAACCAGCATCAACAGTCATCACACTTTGCATGAGCATACACATCCCATCTCCTCAAGAACTGTGGTATATTCTTTTGGCAGTACTTCTCACTCATCATTACCTGACTCTTTTATTCCTCTTTGGTACTGTACTGCTGAACTACTTGAACTCACCCATATATAAGTACATTGTATCTAGTTGATACCTCAGTCTGCCATATCACATGACTGAGGTGAGCTCTTCATAGTAGTACCTTTTCATATCTTGTACTAACCCATACCTAGTTGTGTGCTAGGTGATTATATAATATCAGTCCACTGTATCATGCGACTGAGTTGTGCACTAGTAATCCTACAAGTCATGCATACAGAATAGTATTAACATATAGCTGCAGAGTTTCATGTGATAAGGGAAAACCTTGCCAGGCAAGCTCAATACAATAGCTGACCACTGTTTGTTCCTCTTCTGGTGTAATCCATCCATGACTTTCTTCATTTGCTTGCTGACAACTTCCACCATTCAGCCATCACATTAATGTGACTGGACTGAGAGTAAAATCCTTCTTCTTTAACAATTTCATATTTGCTTCCATATCTTGGCATAGCATCTGCAAGCTTCAGCAATCCTTTTCTGGCCTTGACATATCCTCATGGTATAGTTTTATAGCATATTCCAGGCCCTCTTCCTTGTTAGCTATTTTGATATGTTGCTTCTGGACACCTGACTTTGCTTGACTGTGTTGGACCCTTTCCTCTTTAAGGTATATTACAATCATAACACCTGGATCTCAACCTGCATATCTGGCATCACACTGGCAAACACATTTCCCACTGATTGATGCTATCCAAGTTCCAAAAAGGAACCTGACTTCCCTCTCCCTGTGTCTATACCATTTTTGAGGTAAAAAATATATAGTTCATTTTACTTAGTTGAATTTACTTCCATTTTCCATGGAAAATACCAATCTGTGGAATGCTCTGGACTGCTGGTGTGATGAATCAGGCACTATTCTATGCTGATTGTATGTACCAATCTTCCCCTACTCTGGATTCCACATCGACTCTGTAGATTGTGTACTAATAATCGTTGTTTCAAGTGCCAGTGCTGTTTCAAGTGCCGTTAAATGACTGTACCGTTCTCGTCTGCGCGTAGCTGCCGTCGCCGTCGCTCTAGATTTCAATCTTCACATTTTCACACCTTCACGTTTTCACATCCTCATGTTTACCGCGTCCTTTCCCCATGACATCATTCCTCTTTCTCTGCCTTATTCTTTGTTCTTCCTCCTATGATATCATCTTCGCTAATAGCCCCCAGCTAGTACCTTTTCTTTGTGTCTCTCACATATTTAGTCTCTTGGCTTTGAGCCTTCGAATAACAAGACAAGTTTCTCCTTCTCTCTCACGCGCCCTTCAGTCGCGACGTGCGACTCGACTCGACCCGTCCGACACCGACTACGTCTCTGACTATCGACTACGACATCCGTTACCGCCTACTTGCTTCTTACCTTTTTAGGTTTACCTCTTGGCTTGACTCCGTCCCCTAGAACTCGCATTCCGGGCGCGTTCCGCCCCCAGCGGCTTCGTACCCCCTACAATACTTCCATATGTTAGTTTCTGTCGAGCCGATACCCCCTCCATCCCAAGTGTGTAGTGATCAGACCATGGAGATGTTCCAAAGGTGAGGTAGACCATGATCTTCGCCTTGGCGTCACTATGTTCCAAGCCACCTTTCCCAGTCGTTCCTCTGTTCCCTGTGTATTGACAGCCCCTCGGTGTCAATTCTTGTTTATTTTGGCAGGCACAGAAAGTAACCGGAAGCGTGTGAAGGCGACGGAGCCCGAGTATCTGATTTCATCGATAACCAGAGTCCAAGGTATTGGCTCGATCACCAGTCGAAAAACCTGTGTATTCGGGCTGTCCTTCCAAATCTATTGAGTTCTTATCGAGTAGATAAATTATTTGAGGCCCAGAGGCATGCACGTGGACCCGGGCCGCGGCACTGGTTACTGACCCTGGGCTCCCTAGTTGTTATCAAATTGAGGGCCTCACAAACACCGGACCGCGCTCGCTGTAGGGACTCTCGGAGGCCTGCGACGCGGAGAATAGAGGAGCCCGTGGTGTGGCAGAACATATACAACCTATCATCCTACCCACTTGCGATCAGCGTTTTCAACATAATCCGCGAACAATACTACCACAAATACTTTTCGATGCGCTTCTATTACGACGCTTTTTCCGAATTCAACCATCTCTTGGACGACGCGCTGTCCTCGCACTCGCTTATTGCCGGGTTGGCAAGCCACGCACGATGCCTTCAGGTCCAAGTGCGTTTATGCTTGCCGTGCGGGACTGTTTTCCAAGTTTCCCCCACCGCGTCTCAGCATCTGTAGCAATGGCTGCAAGTACCTAGTCCCGAAAGTCGATGTTGAGATGGTACTGCTTATTTACATAATTCGATGTGATGTTCGAAAAATTTTCCTGGATGGTATTTGACTGGACAAGACACATTGTTGTAGCTCATTCCACGGGTATTCAAATTTCACCGTTAATATTCCAGACAGTAGTAAAACTGTTTTATTGTCTACTTTTCCACCCCTCGCTTTCAAAGTACTGCACATTAATCATCGAAACTTTACTGACCGGGACTCCATGACGCCTTAGTGCTAAAACGTATTATTCAATCAAATAGCATCAATTGGGCCCGAGAGCTCGACATTCGGGCACACCCTCGAGTTGGCATCACTTAGCAATGCTAAACTTGTGTAAAGCACCAACTTGATAATTCCAAATGTAACAAACACTACAACAAGCGACAATCAACTGCAACGGTACATTCATACACACTGTCATTTCTCTCTTTCGTCAAGAATCGTAAGGGGAAATTTGAATAGTCATAGAAGGAAAAGGCCGGTCACCGTGGACTTTCAGAACAAAACAGGATCGTCTATAGTCGATAAGCTGAGAGAGGGCTTGCACATGAGGATTGCACTTACAGCAAATGTAAATGGCTGGTGATAGATGTACATGGGGCATCTTTGTTACAGATCCCGATGCGCTAGTAGTCTGGTGGACCACGCTGAGGGCCGTGCCAAAATTAAAGCTAAGAAGATGTAAACTGCATGGATTTGGATCGAGACATACGGCTTCAACGAACTCGCCCGCCTCACTGTCATACGCCTAGTATCGGAACGCAAATGAGCACCCAAACAAAAAATACTAGATGGATCGAGAGAACGAGCACACACCGGCGGAGCGGCGATAACAGCGGCAACGGTAACAAGAAGTGAAAAAATGGCAGTGAGCTGCATGATCGGACGGAAAACTTGTAGATGCAAGTATATGCGAGGTGGTTGGTGCTGAGTTGTAGCAGAAAAGTGTGGTCCTTTTTATACCGGTACGTGGATTGTATTAAGTCATGATGAGATAAGTAAAAGTCGAATCGGTCGACACGTACCAGGTAAGAGCTTCGTCCAAAGGAGATGGTCACGCGCGTGCTAGCGCAGAGTAAGATGACAGATGTTTGTTGTGAAAAATAAAAGAATGTCGCTGAAGTCACCCTAGATCTAATAGGCCCGACTTATCGGATAGAACACACCAATACATCTATTCGAATTTGGTCGAATTTCCGTTTTTTGTTCTGATACTGTAATCAGCATCTACCGTTTTGTACGTCCTCTGCAAAACGTGTGATACTTCGAGCCACATGTTCTCAAGATCTCAACGCCCCTTTCGTAGTGGTAAACATGGCATAGTTTATAGTCTATTAGTGCTAGGAAAAGTCGTCTAGTAATGCATTTGACGCACCGAGAACAGCCTTCGGAATTCTCGACATAGCAAGGAGTTTGTCTTCAGTTGTTCACACGTTTAACGTTTTACACCGTCGCCGAGGACTCACCTGAGTCACCTAGTAGTACTGATAACGCAAAAAAAGATGCCACAACCTTCAGGCCGGAAGAACCGGAGATCTAGACATACAACAACACATCCCTAAAATTTGCACGAGTCCATTATTATTGACGGAGATTAACTGCCGACAGCACTGGATCAACATGAGCTTCTGCAACCTATCTTACATACCTTAAAAGAGGCCCATCCGAGACTCGGCCTCTGGAAAACAGGTGTTGATGACACCGGAAACATTATCAATTGGGGTGAACGCAATGCCCTGGGTGTCGTGTATGGATGTTTTTTTTTCGGGAACATTACAGCGGTAAGCACAAAAAGGACTCGACCTACAAAATGAAAATGAAACACAACTGGTTTTCAATAGCCAGCCACTCCGCTGCCGGTCAAGAACTTGGAGGTTTTAGTGGCCCCGTATCAAGCTGCCATGCAAGATATTATATGAATAATCCTGATTAATAGCTTATAGGACACTCGACTGACAGTGCTTCATACTGGAAACCCCACCTTGCGTCATGGCGTTTTTTCCTCGGATCTACAGTAAATCGGGGCCTAAGTTCGACTTTTATGGTACCGGATTCTCACAAGTTGCTCCCCGGATCAGTTCGCCACGACGTATGTGCCCCCTAGGCGTGCTCCAGGGATCTAGATCGACACCGGGCTCGACGACGTGAACCGTAAATGCCGAGTTTGCGACCGCCGTTCACGAGGTTATTGTTGAATGTGATCACATCGATCAGATAAGCCTGACTGCAGGATCGGTCCGGCGGTCACTGACCAAGTGCAAGTGCGATACCGTATGGGATGCCGTGGGGGTCATTTTTCGACAGAGTGAAAGCTCTGTCTCTCTACATACCCGACTTGTGGTTCCACAACCCGGGCCATGATCGCGTACTAGCGGGGCCGCCTCACTGCAATTAGCACAACAGGGGCTAGTAACTCCCGGACGACGCCGTGTGGTGCGCTCAGGAGTACTCGACGTCAGCGATGACCTCGCGCACGACGAGAAAGAGGGGGGGGGCGTGTATAAAACCATGCCCCAACCCCTTGCCGTTCATAGTATATTCAATCCACAATGTCTTTGACGCGCTTCTATTACGACCCCTTTTCCGAGTTCGACCGCCTCGTCGACGACGCCTTGTCCTCGCGCTTCATGCGCCCCGTCACCGGGGCTGGGACCGCAGAAGCCACGCGGGATCTCTTCAGACCCAAGTACGTTCCGTGCGGAGAAGGAGGGGGGAGTTGTTTACTGAGTACTCGCGACTGACCCCCTCGTCTAGGATGGACGTGCACGAGAACCCAGAGACCAACACCGTCACGGCGTCGTTCGACCTCCCCGGCGTGACGCCGAACCAGGTCAATATCGACGTCAACCAGGACCGGCTGACCGTCTCGGGCGAGACGAGCACGCTTGAAAAGCAGCGCGAGGAGCAAGGATACACCGTGCGCGAGCGGTCCTGGGGCAAGTTCTCTCGCACCCTGATGCTCCCTCAGGGGACCAAGGTAAGTCGAGAATTCGGAAATACCTTTTTTTAGGGGAGGGTATGATGACTATTTTTTCATGCCAGCACGACGATGTGAAAGCAAAAATGGAGCACGGCCTGCTCAACGTGACGTTCCCCAAAGCTCAACCTGAGCAGCAAGTCAAGCGTATCACTATCGAGTGAACATTGAAATTTCGAGCGTTGCTCCGAAAGAAGAAAAAAAAGAGCTGTATCGTTCGCTGTTATCTGTTTGTATAGTTCACGAGTATGTTAGCTGAAGGAGAAATGTGCGATTAATGAAGAGTGATGGAGCGACGTTACTTCTAAGGATGATTACTGCGTGCGTATTTCCGTAGTACGGTAAGTGTTTGCGATCCTACGATACGCCTCTTTCATGGACGTCCAAACATCCTTCCCGTACAGATAGTACAGAGCCCCGAATGCTGCTCCGCCAAGGTGCGCATAATGGTCAAACATTCTATGGTGCATGCAACGCGTAAGCGAGGACCACTTAAAGAAAAGAAAAGAGAAAACTTACTTCCACCCACGAACGACGCCGACGATGTCTGCTAGAACCAGTGCACCGACGCCGGTAGTGATCGAAACGCTGATAGGTACGAAGATCGGCTGAACTTGCGCGTCCGGGAAAGCGAGCGCCGTGAGGGTGACCGCGGCGTAGATGGCGCCAGACGCCCCCAAGGAAGGCAAGATTTTTCTTGGCGCTTCCTGCACTGCCTCGCCGACGAGCGCAGACGCGGCAGGCGACGATCGGACGGCGGCCTGTTTGGACACCTGCGACAGAAACCGTGGGTAGAGTATCTTGGCAGACACGCCGTGGCTAACTAGTCCCGAAAACAATCCAGCTAGACAATCCAGATCAGTTACGTGTTCAGAAGGCAGAGTCTGCGCGTACCGGAAATGAAAAATGCAAGGAAGTGCCACTGGGCACTTATGTCTGGGTCGGGCGACGGAGAAACGCACAAGTAGTGCGTCGCGGCAGCGCCTGCGTGTCAGATTGGTCAGACGTGTTTCGAGTATAGCCATAATAGATGACTCGCCAAAACTTGCCAACGCCATCGAGTTAGCAACAAGGTGGAAGAAGCCCTTGTGGCTGACACAAAAAAACGTTGAGCCAAGGTAAACCATGAACCGTACACAGAGAAAACTTACCTGAACATGCTGGTGAGAAGTGTGTAGGACCTTCCGGAGAGCGGATCGTGCACGAAGGATCTATTCATGAATGCACTGAAGCGAGGTATTTTCCACATGAGAAAGACGGCGGCGTTCAACGCACAGATCGACCAGCACAGCCGCCGGCCTTCGCTGGCGTCGTAGTAGAACGAGCCCATTAACGCAGAGGCGGTCAGGGAGATGTTTTGTATGGCGATTGGCCATTGAGCAATCTTTGCCTTGACTTCTTCGAGATACTTGACGAAATGCTGCCCGCAGCCAAATAAATAAATAAAAAAGATGAGGTTAATCCGCTCCCGCCGGATTACACACGTACAGCGACCTGGGCCCTGGCTTTCGCTTTCCGAATCTCGTCTGGCGTTGGGTCGCGGAAGGTCCAGATGTGCATGATTTTCTTGACCTCTTTGGACCAGTGGTCGTTTTCGAGCTGGGTTTGCTCAGCGGCCAGTTCGAAGGCAACCCACGACCCGAACAAAACGAACTATGGGTGGGTGAGATGCGAGGACCTATAGAAAAAGATGCTCCTATGGTCACACACCGCGACCTGCTTTCGTATCGGAGGTCGGCGGACGCGTTCACAGAACGTTCGAACGCCGCTCTCCGCTGCGTTACCACCAGCGCTGACAGCGCTATGATGAGCGGCTGCGTCCTGAACGGCGGCCGACACGTTTCGAGAAACCCTAGGAAAGCATTTCTGCGAGGTCTGGGCGAACGTGCGCGCGCTTGGGCGGGCAATCCAAGGACTGAAGGAGCGAAGGGAACGTCGACAAGATGTGGTCCAGAGCATGAGTAACCTCGCCGCGTTTCATTGCCAAACTAGGCAAACTACACTTTTTTTTGCTTGATGTTCTACTACATTTCCTTCCTGCGTCCGCCGCCCCTGCAAGCGAGCGCTGCCGACCCCGTTCTCATCACCCCGCAGATATCCAACGACCTCAGGACAGAGTTCCTCGACGACCAGCTCGACGTCTACTACGTCTGGTCTCTGCACGCACCACGCACCGCCAGCACGTCCGAGGTGACCACCAAACCGGCCAAGCTCACGTCCTGGCGTCCAAGCACAGCGTACAAAGAGATCCCCGTACCGAGACCGCCCGACCAGCCGTTCGAATCGTCGTGGCGACTCATTCTCTCCTGCGGCACCGCGCCGAACGATCAGGTCGTCCTGCTTGGCGAGACGGACACGACGGGGCGTACGCCGTTCGCGGTCGCGTCCATGCCTGTGAACTTCACTGCCCAGCGACGACTCGCCCGTGGCGGCAAGAACGCAACCACCACCAAGTTCAAGCAAGAGCGGATCGCGCGATCGTACGCCCTGCGTGTGCCCAACAGAGACCGACCGATCGTGTTCGACATCACAGAACAGACGTCGTTTGACCTCGACAAGGTATCTCTGTTCTCTCTCTCTCTCTCTCTTCTTCTCGTCCTTTTCTTTTACTTGTAGAAAATATGGGATAGCGGCATCGGACTCAGCTCCTGGCTCGTTCACGTCTTCACGAACGAAAAGGCCGCGACGCCGCTGCTCCGCGACTCCCTCTTCAGCACGGATGCGCGACATATCGTTGAATTAGGTGTGTGTGCGAGCAGAAGCCCATTTCGATTAGGATAATGTCCCGGGTAGGCGCAGGCACCGGCATCGTCGCCGTCACCCTCGCCATCCTGCGCTCGATGTCGCAACCACACTCCCCGGATAACGACAAGCGCTCTACCTCCTTTGGCTCGATCGTAGCCACTGACCTGCGTGCGTCGTTTCGCCGCCCTATCCGCGATCTAGCCCACGTATGTGTGCGTGTCTCTCTCCGCTAGCCTCTGCGATTCCCATCCTGCAAGAAAACATTACCGCCAACCAGTCATTGATGAGTATATGTGTCCCCGAAGCAGTCGTATTGGACTGGGAACAACACCACCTTCCGGAGCAAGTCCAAGACCAGTTGGATGCAGGGCTCGACGTCATCATGTACGTTCCGCCCCAAATCACTTTTTTTAAAATCTTCCTCATTGGTACGGTATTTGTAAATATGTGGGTGATGTAGCATGGCAGATGTCGCCTACAACACCGCTTCCTTCACCGCACTCATCGGAACTCTCGCGCAACTCATCCG
>JBBPKB010000196.1:0-17026 GCA_038089035.1 Boletellus dicymbophilus
AGAAGTGCCAAAAAGAATAAAAATTACCATAAAGGATTAGCATAATTTTGAAGTCAGCAAAGAAAAATAATATGAAAGGACAATAAAAGAAAATGAACCGCCCTATAGTACAAAAGGCTCTAAGTAAGAGTCCTTGGAAATTCTCCTGGCAAGGTTGCCTGATGCCTGTGGTGTCCAGACCTCCTCAGTGGACCAGGAGAGGATTGTTGATTGCACCTATAAGGATGATGGCACCTACCTATCCTACCTTGTGGTTCCACTGGGGGTGCTGGTGCCAATGGCAGTGGTGCCATAACCAGTGGGTTTTCTTCTACTTCTACTGCTTGCATCCCTTGATGGCGCAAGTCTAACTCTCTCTCCAGCTGGGCATGGCGAAGGTCCTCCAGTTCCTCCAGAGCTGTATTGAGGCAAAGTCTAAGTTGCCTCTCATTTTCAACAACCCTGGTGTTTTCATCAATTGATTCTATGACATGGAGGTTATACCTTTATGTCAGCCTTTCCAGTTCTCTCCTGGTTTCCCTGCAGTGCTCAACCTCCAGGTGGTAGTTATAGTAGCCATCCTGGTAGTTGCGGAGATAATCTTGATATTGCCTCAAGATGTGCTGAGAGTGTTCATAGCGGTTGATCCAGGGTTGAACTAGAAGGTGGTGGTAAGTGTGCCAGTGCTGGTCTACTCCTCTATTCCAGGCTTGAAGCTGGAAAGCTCCAACCTGCCATCTGTTCTCCACTATCTCTATCTCTAATTCCTCAGCGTCGTCCAGCGACCTTGTTGGTTGGGCCCAGCCATCGATCTCATCCCATCCAGCTAAGTTGTTTGCCTGAAGATGAGGGCAGCCAAAGATATGGTTGAGGCCAACAAAATTGGTGTGAGGTTGTTTTTCTGGCTCTATAGAAGCCAGATGTGAGGGTGGTGCTAGGAGATCAGCCAGAAGGCCATTTACCCATAGTTGTACCACCTCAGCTGCTTGAATTTCGGGCAAAGGGGCCCAAGAATCATCCTCAGAGTTGGCACAAGGGGGATAGTCAATGCTGAAAAGGCAGACGTCAGCACTGATGACAGAGTAAGACATGTGATATAGAGGTTGGTGACAGTGGTGATGGAAAGGTTATATAGAAGTGGGATAAGGGATATGGTGTTGCCTAGAGATTCTTGAAAGATCCTGGGTGACTGATGAAGTCCTAAAAGGTCCAGGTGGCAACTGACAGGAAATAGTCCTAACCTCTAGAAGAGGTGGTTCTAAGTCAGTTTCATGTAGACAAAAGTCCAACCACCAAATATAAAGGACCATAGGGGATGATAACCAGAAAGTAAAACCATAAAAGGTTAATACTACCAAGACAAAATAAATGCCCATATAAAGAGCTATACCTCCCTTAACACAACCATAGCCCCAATCAAGTTCATCCCAACAAGGGCTGACAGCAGTGCATGCTCAAGTCTACCAGAGGTGTGCAAAGGTGCTATATAAGAAGCCACCCCAACTCAAACACTTGTTGCACCTATAGAAGGTCTGTCCAAGAAAGGGTCTACTGAAGTGGTTAAGTTCAGTAGAAGGTTAGTGCCAAAAACAAATTATGTCCAAGTATGAAACACAAGTTCATAAAAGGCTAATACACCTAGGCTAATGAGCGACATAGTCCTGGCATTACCAGTTCTATACAGGGCTCATAACCTGATGAAACTTCAATCAGGTTTCAGCAAACTGCATAGCCACAAAGGGGCTAGCCTGAGGCACAACCCATACCCATGGAATGGAAGAATAGGGCAGAGGAATGTTAGCCTAGAGTAAGCTGAGCTCAATGCTTACTTTAAGGGGGTGATCAAATAGCTAATGGGCTATAGCAAAGTATGAGCTTAGCTGTATTGCTCAATGAACCAGATTGTTACAACTTTTCCTTTTCCTTTTCCTTTTCCTTTTCTTTTGTCCTTTATGATTACTTTCCCTTCAGATTACCGCGTATTTCCCGGACACTTTAACGCGTCATATGTGATTAGTCATGATCCGTTCCAACACGGATCTTTCCTTATCTCTTCTTTGCGCTTACTCATTACGATTAGGCGATTGTCCGTTCTAACACGGACCTTATTTTCCTTTTTCGTATTTCGTATATCGTACGATTCCTCTTCAGCCAATCGGCTATTCTTTTCTACTTGTATGATATCCTCTTTTCCTTATTCACTCTTGGTCCGTGCACGTTTACGATTAGTACTTAAACCATCGATAGTCGAGCTTGTACTCTAAGCTAGATCTACTCGAGACTTGAGTCTAATCCACTCTCTTCCTCTTGAACGCGTCGGAGCTCGCATCGTTGAACCTTCGCCTCTGCTTCACCCGATACAAATCCTTCTACGAAGGTAGTCTCTTCAGCTGTTGTACTGTTGAGCTGATTGGTTTGCTTTATCGAGTCTACATTTGTTCCTACCCAGACCAAGCGTAACACAGATAGTGGTTGATAGTCAAGAGTGTTATCTTTAAACTCTGACATAAAGGTCAGGTTTATATAGTACATGAAGTAAGGTTTAAGCGGAGCTTTAACCTTAGTAAAAGAGTATTAGTAATACAATGGAATGTCATGGAATGTTGTAGAACATGAAAGAACATTCCAATATCAAATTGAGTCTAATCTGCCATTAGCTCCTCAAAGAGGATTATATGCTATTGGCTATGAGACCATATTGCATCATTATGATACAATATGATGCCATCTATGATGTCATAGTCTAACTGATGTATGACATGTGATAATGTCGCCAGAACATGTGATTAGTCATGTGACTTAACTTATGTAATACCATGTGACAGTGCACATGATTATGTAATAAGTGTGACATGTCACAATGTGTGATGTCACAGATTACATAAGCAGATGTTCTGGAAATATTATGTAATAGGGGCTATTGTCCATATTTGGACATAAGATTTCAACACTTCCCCTCATTGAGCATGTCATGTGATGAGTGTGTATGTCCTCAATAGTATGAGTTCATATCTGGGAATATACTTCCCCTCATAAAGCATGTTATGCATCTTTCAATGAGTATGGTGATCTATCATTTAGATAGTTGATGTCCATTTAATATCTGGGTTTATCAAAAGATATCCTTCCAGAATATATGTTCATCAAGATCTTATACTGGAATTTGGATGTCGTTCATCTGTATCAGATGTCCATGACAGTGTTATAGTCTAGAAGATCTTCAAAAAGGGATAGTGGGTAAAAATAGTGAGTTCATCAACTTGGATGTCCTCTGTATCTTTGGAACAGAAATTCTTCTTTTTGATTTTGATAAATATCTTGTCTCGGATGTTCCTCATAAGTCTATAAGTGAGTGTCCTCTTGATCATTTCTGAAATGGTCCCATGAATAGGTTCCTTGGATAGTGATATGACAAGAGTTCAATCATTTTGTCATTTCCTGATTGATTTCCTTCTCTTTCCTAGAATGTGATGAATGTCTTTCCAATGGTTGGTCCAGTCACATTTATGTGTGTTCCAAATGGATAAGACTTTGATGGAGAAGAAATGTGAATTTTTGCTTGTACAGGAAAAATGACCTTGATGTAGATGTGAGGAGTTGGTATTAGAGAGAGCAAGATGAATGATATCCAGTGGTTGAACAAAGGAAGATAGTCCTTCAACAAGTAAGATCACTTTGGAGGGAATGGTTTGTAGTGTGACATCCATGTCAACAGATTTGACAGATGGTTGAAAAAGATTTTGAAAAGATTTTGACCATGTTATGGGAATGAATGAAATATCGTGAAGAGAATCTGAAAGAAAAATTTGAAGAGAGATAGAGAGGTGTTTTGCTGTTTCTTGTTCAAAGTATAATTGCATCCAGGAAGTTAGCTTGTATATTCCTTTATTGGTGTCTTCTTCATCATGTTCCTTAATCAAAGGTCCTGTTTTTCTTGATAGGATTTCTTCAGGTATTGGTCCAACAATTAAGTTGTTCCATAAGAATTTGTTTAGAAGCGCTTGAGTCATTAGTCCCTCAATTAAGAGGTTCTGTGTACTACACATTGCTTCAAAACATGACAATGATCTTTATAATCAGCCTCAAAAATTGATTCTGATTAATTGATATACCAGTCCATAAATTGGTTCTGGTTTAATAAGTGTATCAGTCTGCAAATTGGTTTTGATGATTATTGTCTGTACCAGTCCTCATGAATGGTTCTGGTGATTGATATTTTGTTCCAATTGGATTGGTCCCAAGAGTTGCAGATTTGCAATTTGTAAACAGCAATGTTGAGTTCCATTACAAGGTCCTTCAACTTTTATAATCTGTCTTGTAAATCAATATCCAGAGAAGAAGATTGATGAATGATAAAGTGGTAGAGTGGTGTCAATTCCCATGATTTCTTCAAGTCCAAGCAGTAAGAGCCTTGCAATATCGCTGAGTTATCAAGTGGTGTAAACAAGGAGCTGCAGTCCCAGAAGTCATCATTTGTCCAAAGACAAAAACAAAGTCTTGAATGATCAATCTTGTAATTTCTTCTTCATCAGTACCAAGGAGTAATCCTCTTTGAAGGGTTGAGAATTTTGTGACTGAGAACATAGAAACCTTTTTATCCTAGTTCTCCTGAGAATGGTTTTTCATAGCAAAGATCAAGAATGCAATAGAAAGCATTTCACAAGTTGTCCCAGTGTATTTCCAAATTTCTTCTGTGTCTCATATCACAGAGTCCAGTCAGAAACATAACAGTTACAACAATTGTGATCTTCCAAGATGAAAAGATCTTGTTTTTCCTAGGTCTTGTCTAATCAAAAGATGTTGTTCAAGTGTTATTCACTTGTCCTTTACATGTTTTGCCAAAGTGTCCTGGTTCCAGATTATCTGGGATCTTGACCATGGAAGCTTGATTTGTTTCCTTTGTTAGAAAATGAGAAGATTAGAAGGTCAGCACATATGAAACATCTTCCATATTTGACAAAGTGCTTTTTCTTCTTTCTCCATTAACAGTTCAGTTTATTTGCTAGCATTAGAATGTCACTTAACTTCCTTTAGTAGACTTGAGTCCTTTAGTTAGAGACTTGAGTCCTTTAATTGGTGCTGAGATTTTTTGATAGACAGATTATCCCAAATTGACTCATCCTCTCATGATGCAGTTGCCTCATCATCTTATGATGTTGGTCTTGGGTTATATCTTGAATTACTTCACTGTAGAAAGAGATTTCTTCTTTTATCTTTACTGGACTACCTCTGTATTGTATTCAAAGCATTTATTCTTTGTTGCTGTTGATTTCCAGAAGAGACTTCCCCTTAAGTAAGTTGTGTGGGAATCAAGATATGGAATCAAAATGCAGCAAGAAGGAGATGAAATCCCCTTTAAGAAGAACATAGGCAAAAAGAGCCAAAAAGCATAGAAAGCAGAGATATTCCCCTTAGTCAAGGAAAGACAAAGAGCATAAAGCAGAGAAATCAACACAGTTAGAGAGAAGGATAATTTGGTTGAAACTAGCAGAGTCATAGTCAGAGGTAACTGTGGCAATGTGTTCCACTATTGAGTGCAAAAGCAAGTGCCTGCAGCACAAAAATCCTTGCGCTGTGGAGAAAATTCTGAACAGATATGAAAGATTTGAGGTGTAGTTGTGTTTTGCATTGTGTCCTGTAGTGAGGGCAGGAACCAGTAAGAATAGTAAGAGGTCCAGAGGCCACCAGTATGTGTATCATAGTGTTATGACCTTCCAGGCGCAAGCCCTTTAGATACCACACTGGCTGGACAATCTTACAGTGACCACTATAGCTGGCGAGATAATAAAGAAGTGTTGAATGAAAACAAGACAGAGATGGATGATAGCTTCATCCTTAATACTCTGTAGCTCAAGCCTTGTGACTGAATGCCAACAAGAATACAAGTGGATTAGGCTAAGGTAGATGGTACATGCGAGCCCCTATTTATACCCTAAGGAGTATGTGCACAGACCAAGCTGTACGCTTTCCTACGATCTAAATAAGGTGCTAAGTACCAAGTGAGCCCAGGATAATACAGAAGTGCGATGGGGATGTGTACAGATTTAGATAAGGAGGAAATAGAAGAGAAGTGTACAGGAAATGTAAATAAGGGTATGTGTTAGGTAATTAGAGGGTTTTAACCTAAGGTCATTAGGATCAATGACCCAATAGGTGTTCCAAGGATAGTGACTACAACTGTAATGTACCATTTTGTATAAGTATAGTACTGGTGTTGTAACACTGACACATGTGTCATTTTCCTTACATTTGACACTTCTCTATTGTATGTGTCATTTCTAGGTCATACCTGACATTTTCTTTGATACATCTGCCACCCTTCTGTTTCACTTCGACCTCTATCACCCACTAAGGAGTTTTGGCTCCAATGTAATGCTTATACTCTAATTGTTTCATATTCCATACTCTAATTCTCCCTTCATATATAAACCTAGTTCTTAGTCCTGTATATTCCTTAGTTCAAATATTGACAAAACTTCTGTGCACTCTGTCTTAGCCCTTGTCTGACCCCCTCTCTCCCTTCTCTCCCTCAGTTGCTAAGCAACTTCTTCTCAGACCTTTAACTCTCCAAAATTCAGGACAGCAGATCTACTGTAAGAGCACACCACATAAAGTGAAGCCAAGTTCCATCCAACCAACAACTTCAGAGTGCATCAGAGTTGGCTCCACCCCTCTCATGTGTAGTTCTGACCCTAGTTTGACAGAATATAATAAGAGGGAATAATGCTATTAGATCTGAGTTCCAATATAAATAAAAGGAAGGATCAAACAAATACATGAAGGATCAAATAGATAGCTCTGCATAGCCTCATGGACTTTCATGCACAGGTTGTGTGCAGCCAAGATAAGAGGGACTAATGCTACAGGCTAGGAAAGAATAGGATCAAAAGGATCAGAAGGAATAAATAGCATGGAAATTGGAGTGGAAGCAGAATAAAAGCAGAATCAGATAGTGTGGGACTCCATGTCCATATATGGAAGGCACAGCCACAGGCCATGGGAAGTGGAATAGAATATTGAGGAAATGGAGGCCCTGTTATGACCTCAGGCACAAGACCTTTAGTACTACACTGGTTGGACAATCTTACAACTCCCACTATAGCTGGCAAGATAAAAGAGTAGAGGTGTGACTGACAAAGTGTAGCATGACTGACAAGTGTAGGAAGTGTAGCTTTACTCCTTAATACCTTGTAGCTCAAGTCTTGTGACTGAATGCCAACAAAGATACAAGTGGATTAGGCTAAGGTAGATGGTACATGCAAGCTCTTATTTATACTCTAAGGAGTATGTGCACAGACCTAGCTGTGTTGTATCCTATGATCTAAATAAGGTGCTGGCAACCCAGTGTGTCCAGCATATTTAGAAAGGAGGCAAAAGAAGAGAAGTGTGAGAAGAAGATAAATGAAAATATGTAACAGATAATAAGTAGGTTTTGGTAGTTTGTCTATATAAAAGTACGTATCCCAAGAGTAATGACTACAACTGTAGTGTACCATTTTGTAGTAAATGGACAGTGTTGTAACACTCTGCATGCATCACAGGCTCCTTTTTGTAGAGTTCACAGCTCACTTCATCTAGGTTCAGTGTTCTGGGTTTATGCCCATCTCCTTAGTCACTAGTCACCTTTGTACACTTGTCACTTCACCCCACATAGTTAGATAACATATACATTCCTATTCTTAGGTTGGTCACATGTGACCTTCCTAGAATTTAGTCCATGTATGGGTAAGCAGGATGGCCTCAGCCTCTTTGCCTCCCCCCATCTCCATAGGCTCCAGCATTCAGTCCAAGAGCCTCCTTGTTCCTTGTACACCCATCCTCCATACCTGGTCTCAGGTGTAACTCCCATCCAACCTTCATTCCCTAGCCTACTGTTCATTGCCCTGTACTCAACCCCAAGGTATCACACAGTGACCTGCTTGTCTTCCAACCCTCCCTCATAGCTCGCTTCACTTGGGTTCAGTGCAGCACTTCAGGCAGAAAAACCCTCTCTGGGTTTTTGTCCATCTCCTTAGTCACTAGTCACCTTTATATACTTCTCACTCCACTCCACATAGCTAGATAGCATATACATCCCCATTCTCCCCTAGCCACCACAATGCCTGATATTCATGGACAATGGTTTTAATGGTTAGCTTGAGTATTATTAGATTCTCCTGTAAAAAATGGTGGATATAGCAATGCTATGATGTGAAAGATTGTTCATGCTCATAGAAAAAGAGAGAAGCAGGATCAAACTACTTGTGAAGAACTAAACAATTATCTAGAAAGTCTAGGGAGGAAGTAGCTGACTGAAACAAGTGGTGGGGTGTAAGTAAATGTTAGACTAATCTAGTATAGTGCTAATATTGTCTAGTATCATACTACTCAATATCCAGTTTTATCCAAAATGGCTTGTGACTATATGGCTATCTAAAGATCTGCTACTGCTTTTGAGCATGCATTCTCCAAGGTGGTCTAGTAGTAATCTTATCACACAATAGCCTTCATCCAGATGCAGTAGAAGCTCTTCAAATCTTAAAGAGTAGCTATATGAGTGGAGATTTAGAGGCAGGAACAGAGGCTGTACAATGGGAAAGGAAAGATTGGAATATAGAGATTGCTTAAATTGTAGATTTGACAGAAAAATATCTATGAAAGAATTCATTTCAGGTTCAAGATCCTAAACCAGTTTTGAATCTAAATTGAACCTAAGAACTAGTTCAGTAAGTTCTGTTCAAGTTGAAGTTTAGATTGAGTCTCATGATGGTAGGTTCAGGTTCAGGTTCAGCCTCATGGTGGTAGGTGAATCTTAACAGCACTAATCCAGTCTATGACCTTTCAAATTGCCTGAAATGAGCAGTAAGTTTGATATCAAGCAGCTTAAATGAGCAATATTCATATCTTAGGCTTATTGTAGCTGAATGATAGTGGTTTCCAAAGAAGTGTGATTTCAACTCATTTCTGATCCATAGTGAGCTGGTTGAAAATTCATGGCTTATCAGAGTTGCTTAATTCAGACAGCCATCCATGTTCAACTACTTGTGACTTTTGGTAGGGATGCAAGTCTTGCTTGAGTTAAAAGGTGCCTTCTGGGTCAATTGGTGAGCAACAGGAAATCCCAAGCTCTCACTTGAAATCCTGAAAAAATAAAATGATGACTTTTGAGGTCTGTTGGTTAGGAATTGATTCCATAGGTTTGTAGAAGTCTGATGGTATAGTTCCAATTGAATTCCAAGGACTAGTTGGGGAGCTATGAGGTGACTGAGGTTGGAGAGCATAATTGAGTGTATTTTTCCCAAGGGTCAACTCACGTGAAAACGACAGTAATTAGCAAATTCTCGGGGGACAGGACCTGGACCACAGAACCCCGCCTCCATCTTTTTCCGTTGCGCGGTGCCTAGCGTACAATACAGTATTATTCTCCTTTTCTGTTGGGGGCTGGCTATGCCGATCACGTTTGTCACCATCGCCTCATGAGTCATGGTCTGCGTGATTCAAATCACACTCATCAGATAGGCAAAAGTGTCACATAAATATTGTCCCTCACGTGCACTCTCGCTGGGTCTTGTCCCCCTCGACTCGTCGTCGCTCGATGATGTCCACTCACTGAAAGTGTAACTCACGCGCTCCAGCGGCAGGACCTTAAGCGTGTGCAGTGCAGGGGAGGAATCCGGGATTCTCCGAGAGGGAACCTCAGCACGCCATAGACACTTGAATTCTGTTTTCGTCCCTCTACTTCCACACGCACATATACGAAGACTATGACGACTGAGCCATTGAAGACGATGGGCGACAGGAGAGCGCTCCTTATTGCCATACAACACGTTGTCGGAAGCGAATTCGGCCATTATAGTGATCTCAATTTCGTGCATCAGGAAACTCGAGACCTCTGTGATCAGCTGACTAGTAGGATCCAATGTTTCTTTTTTTTACTCAAAATAATATCATCTTCGTAGATTCATACGGGTACCACCCGGATGACATCACGTTGATGATCGACAGCAGGAAGCATCCGAGAGAACTCTGGCCTACCCGCAAGAAGATCGCAAGTTATATTTCTCTGCCCCGCAAATTACATGCGTATATTGGCTTAATTGTGGTTTTTCACCCCCGCGGACTGCTTAGTTGAATCAAATCGACCGATTGACCCACGACGTTCCCGAAGGCTGTCATTTTATCTTCTATTGTAGGTCGACTTCCCAATTCAGAAGAAAACTGCAAATACGTAAGATACGCATTTTATAGTTTCTGGACATAGCATCCAGGAGCAGTGCCTCGAACCCGATCGTGGGAGCATGAGGGCCAACGGAAAAGAGGAAGGTTAGTTATGAACTCCCTTTTTCCTGGTCCGTGACTCATGCGCGAATCATATTCAGGAATTATTTCCGCGGATGGGAAGCTCATACTTGATTACGTGAGTAACTTGTTGCCCCTTCGGGTCGGAAGTCTATATGCGTGTGCTCCGATATAATTGGTGATTGCTTAAGGTACTTCATAATCGGCTTATCACGCCTCTAGAAAAAGTCAAGGGAGCGAAGCTATTCGTACGTGTGGTTTGTTTTTGGTTTCATCTACTTGAAAGCTGAACACTTTGTTAGGCTCTTTTTGACAGCGGCCCCTCGGAGAACATACTAGGTGGTGATGGGACTCTTAGCTTGATCGTTATGCATACCATTTATCTTTGTGTGACAGACTTGCGATTCGGCGTCGGACCGAATCATTATTCGAGATTGTGGAATATTAGTCGTGGCCGGTTTTTTCGATGTAAGGTTCCACCTTGCTCCATACTCGATAACTTGATTGAGTGAGCCACGATCGACAAATGATAATTGGCGTAGGTGTCGTGGTCGTGATCATCAAAATGTGTACGTCTCTAGCTTCTGTCTTCAGCAAGATGTGGAGAATTTCACTCATTCATGCAGTGGACTTGATGCGATTGGTTAGGGAGCGTCGTCACCGTGACAGTCCGAAGCAGAAGAGTACCAACCGGAGCATGATAAACACTAACCCACCGTCCGTCGTGCAGGATATGGAGGAACTAAGTGTCGTACGTACTTATATGACTTTGGTCGTATTCGACGGTTCTCATTCAAATGACATGATGTTATTTCCTTGCAGGTTTGTTTATCTGTTCAAGATTACAAAGTATTTCGACACCCCGGTAGTGCTGTCTGGATGACGTTCACCCGGGTAAGTTGATGGAACACCCCCATTACGGTGTCCTTTTCTGCAAGACTTGTCACTCCCCCGTCTTACTTCCCGCCCTAGTGCTTCATGGAGGTAATGGAACAAGATCCGATCATGTCGTGGACAGATCTCCGTGTTACACCCCTGTATGTTTTTTTTTCTCGCTCACTCATCTGACTGTCCATGGGGAACCACGGGACTTAACAATTTTAATTCTCTTTTTTCAAAGCAAAAGCAAACTCGTGCAGAAGATTCGAGAGCGGTACGAAGATGCCCTTGCGCGCATAGATCACACAGACCCCGAATACCCGACTCAAACACTGAGGGTGAGCTTTATTTCTGTCGGAGATCTTCTGCTTTCGACATTTAACCGAGTAATTTTCTTCAATTTCAGATTTCGATATGTTTGCAACTGGTGCGTGTAATCATATCTCAAGGTGACCATAGTTGCCAATATATGGGATTGTGCAGGGTTGGCGGTAACTGGTATGACACGGCTAATAATGTGATAAGCATTTCATTCGGGAGTTGATTTTTTTGTAACGGGCTCGAAGTATGTATATGCAGTGCTGGGGTTATTGAATTGGGGTGGGTTCCTGAGTGGGGAGTGATATTTGTAGCACCCAGTAGGACTCAATGAACTGGTGGTAAACAGTCACTGAGGTGTGTACAGAACAAGAAAGCATTAGAGTGTCTCAAAGTTCTGTTAATTTTGATTGCAACAGAACTGAGTGGGGATATTTCAACACAATTTGCCACTGATATAAAATGGAGATTAAAATAAACAATGGGTGTTTTTGATAAATGATAGGGTTATCAGATACAACATGAAAATGCCTTTGCTTGCTGGGGATGCTACAGAACAAAATTTACATGTTGGCATGAAGTAAAAAACCCATCAACCTGTTGCAAAAATGCTGACCTGGCATCCCCACAAATTCTTCATTGACTGCAGCATCTCCTGTGCCATATACCAATTCCTCCCCCCAGCTCTCTGCCTCCCATTGGAATTGCTCAGATGATTTAATGCCAAGGGATTCCTTGATGTCAAGGATCATGTTTTGAAGTATAAGACAACACTGGACCCACATATTCACATACTCAATATTACATTGATTTTGTATTTGAAGGCATAATTCACACAATGATAGAAAGCAATTGTGGTCTGGATAAGATTGGCATATCAGGCAAGTTGCAAGTCTAACTTATCTGCCTGCAAGCTACTGAGAACCTTCTGGCACTTGGACTGATGAGGCATAGATGCTGGATACAAAAGCCTGATCAGAAGCAGAAATTTTGCCATGTATGTCACTCTGAAGTTGAGGAGGGTAAAATCATACATTTGATATATGCAACTAACAAAAAAACAGAAGAAGAACTGCTACAGAACATATGGGAAAAACAGTAGAAATGAATGCAGCAAGGAGATAAGAAAACAGAAATAATAGAAAAAAACTACCATCAGACTAAATAGTAAACATATCAAATATTGAAAAAAAAAGAATCACTGTTGAACAACATCTCACTGGTCCAACCAATGCTCTTGTCTTTACCCTTGTTTGAATTCTTGTCTTCATCATGTTCATGGCCTTGATTGCCAGGTTTGATCTTGGTGTGCTTCAACTTCAACTTCTCAATCTCCAATTTCTTCTTGAGTTGCTCTGTCTCTTCCACAGCCATATATTGTTCATGACTGTACTTTTCCATCAAAGCTCACATGTCATGCTTGCACTGGTCCTGTCCTTCATGTGCCTTCAGTTCTCTGGCAGAAAGTAGGACTGAATGCTTAATCTGTTTAGCATCTTCCTGAGCACTGATGCCATAATCAATAACACTGAGTAGGGAGCTACTGTGCTCTTCAATGAACTCCAATGTGTATTCCATCACATCACAGGCTTGTTTGTGACCTGATGATGTGGAAGATGTGGAGAAGAGAGGGAGCTGAGATAGTAGGAGGAGGGATGAGGCCACAGGTAACACTACCAAAGTGGATGTGGTCATACAGGAAGATTTTGAGGGTCTAAGAGGTTGTTTCCAGCAGAATATGTGCTTAGCATCTCAGTACTCATGTCAACCATTGACTCTACATCATAGAAGGTTGGATTAGTACCATCTCTCAAAGAACAGTAATGTACTAGTATTCAGCTCCAGCTGATCTTCACCCAGTTGTTGCTGAAGTAACAAGGATTGATTGTCTTCACCCTCTTGTGGAGATTGGTCGTCCAGATTGTTGCCCTGATAAGATGCCTCATGAGTAACCCAGTCATCATCCACAAGAGGGGCCATCAACTTCTGCCCCAAGGAAAGGTGTTCTTGAACATTTGCAGAGAAATCTTGGCCAGGATCAGTAGTACTAAATGATAGGTTGAAAGATGGGTTATCTTTCTGCCATCTGTGCAAATTGTCCCACCAGGAGAAGGAAGCCTTTAGTTTATCTGCAACAACTATGAGCAAATCATCCACAAGCACCAAAAAAAACTAGCTGTGGTTTATATGCTTACCAAGATCAAATAACAACTCCTCAATCATAATACCACCATCAGTCAATCCGAGCAACTTGTTGAATGACCTGTATTTATTGTTATGATTTCTTTCTTCTTTTCCCCTTCTTTTCATGGACTATGTTTTACACTTATGCTTCACCCTACACTTTCTGATTAAAACCTTTGACATAAATGATTTCTTTACAATGACCTCTCCTAGGATGTCATCTTGTTCACATTCTTGTCTGTCCAAACACAGATCTTTCCTTCTATTTCTTCTGATTCCACTTAGTCTTTCTGATTATGTTGTTGTCTATTCCAACATGGACTTCTTTGACATTTTGCTGTCACTTACTCATTCTAATTAGGCAATCATCCATTTGATCACAGATCTTCCTACTCTTCCTTATCTTTACACATTTTTGCTTACTCATTTGTCTGTTCAATCATGGACTTCTTTTTCCTCCTTTGGATTTTCTGATATTGTACAATTCTCTTCCAGCCTATTGCCTTTCTCCTTTCCTCATGCAATGTCCTTATTTCCTTTCTTCATCTTGGTCCATGCACAACCATCTCAGGTATATAGACCCTAGAGTAGCATCACTTGTATCCTAAGCTGGATCTGCTCACAATATGCTCGAGTTTACTTGTGATCTTGGAGAACCTTCTTTTGAGACTTTGCCTCTCCCCTTGGTGCTTCTCCAGAAGGGCCCTCTGGGTTATCATCACATGAATTGGCTTGAGGATCATCAACTAGCTTCTTGCCTCCTTGCCTCAGTCTGTTACAACACCACCTATTTACTACAAAATGGTACACTATTGTTATGACCTCAGGTGTGAGACCTTTAGTACCACACTGGCTGGATAATCTTATAGCTCCCACTATAGCTGGTGAGATAAAGAGTAGAGGTGTGACTGACAAAGTGTAGTGTGACTGACTAGGTCAGTTGTGACTGACACAATGTAGTGTGACTGACAAGTAGGAAAGTGTAGCTTTGTTTCCTTAATACCTCATAGCTCAAGTCTTGTGACTGAATGCCAACAAAGATACAAGTGGATTAGGCTAGGGTAGATGGTACATGCAAACCCCTATTTATACTCTAAGGAGTATATGCACAGACCAAGCTGTACATATTCCTATGATCTAAATAAGGTGCTAACTACCAAGTGAGCCCAGGATAATACAAGAATGTGATGGGGATGTGTACAGATTTAGATAAAGAGGAAATAGAAGAGAAATGTACAGGAAAGGTAAATAAGGGTATGTACTTGGAGATAAGAGGGTTTTAACCTAGGATCATTAGGATCTATGATCCAATAAGTGTTCCAAGGGTAATGACTACAACTATAATGTACCATTTTATATAAGTATAGTACTGGTATTGTAATAATTAGCCTATATAAATAGCCTGCATAGCCATGTACAGGTTTGCACAGGTTAGTATAGCCTTACAGATGTCCATGCACAGGTTTTATGCACTGCTGAGATAAGAGAGACTATTGCTATTGGCCAGATGAGTCAGGATGAGTCATCTAGTTGAAAACCAATCAATGAGTGAGATATGCCATTGGTTGGGAATAAATAGAATGACAAATAAATAGTGTGGGAATGGAATAGATAGGTGGAAGCAGATCAAAAGGAGTTCCATGTCCATAAATAGATGCACTGGTATGTACAGGTTTGTACATGAGGCAAGCCGTGTGGGATGGAAGGGAAACAGAGATTTGATGGAATGGGGTTCCATTGAGTAGTTAATACTAGTGGTTGGACATTGGCATGTGGCTGTGGGAATCTGGCTGTGTTGGACAGCCATGCATAGCCTTGTAGCAATGTGCTGGAAAACCAGAGGAGAATAAATAAGAAAAGAGATAAAAGAGGAAAAGTAAATAAATAGGGTAACAATGGTAATGGGAATGGTAGATGGAGGCAAGGAATGCCAGAATAAATAGAAGAAAATAGGGATAAATAAGGGGACAGATAAGGAAAAATTCTGCCATAAACACCCATGTAACCCTGTTTCATAACAAGAGTACTTGATACAATAATCAGTTATTTATACTCTAAGGAATATGTACATGGATTGAGCTGTTGTTATGTTTGGGTCCTCCATGCCCATGTCCAGTTGGATGTCTAGAGGTTGTAGGGGTTGGAAATGAAATTTTAGAGTAGGAGAGAAGTACAGATTAGCAATGAGTTGGAGTAATGAAGACTTGCCACAGGACTTAAGTGTTGTGGCTTTGCTGGGTCTGGTTTTCTTGGTTTTGTTGTAATATTTGAATAGCACGCATTAGGTTACCTTTTATGGTAATTATTAGATAAGCTTAGAGCGTACAAACCTTTGTACTTTCTCTAGTTTATTCCCTCAGTAGCTTGACATTGGCTGAGGATTCCATAGGACCAGCCCAAGAATTTGTTTCCAACTTCCTTGCATGGGCAAACCTTGAGTCTTTGACTTTTAACAGGATCAGGATGTAATCATAAGGAGGGGATTTGAAAAGGATCAGACATAGTGTCTGGATGGTTGAAGACTATATGAGAATGATGAGAATGAAGAGGGTGGACTAATGCAATATCTACATGAGAAGTATCTATGGGGTTTATATATAAAGGGGAAAAGATTACTAAGTATGGATGTTGGAGTATTGTAAAAGCTGAAGAGTTGGAGGACAAAGTGTATTGAGGCATTACCTCAGCTATGCTCCTAAGTGAGCACTGAAATCAAAGTATGTACAGTAGATTCTCTCCTAATACATACCTGTCACAAGAGCCCTCAAGGTATGTGTTATTAGAGAGTATGTATGTATGCAAAAGTGACATAAATCACATGAATATTATATACCATTAGTAATCTGAGTTCTTGACAGTGCAATACTAGTTACAAGTAAAATAATTGATCAGTTTAGTTTCTCTCACTCCTTGCATCTTGGCTGTACATGTCTGTGGTCCAAATGAATCTGGCATTACTCCAAACTTATGTATATATAGACTACCAAGGATCACAATGTATTCCTTCATCAACAACATTGCTTGGAGTGCCTCTCTTTGTGTTAGAGGTTTTGCCATGGGAAATTCATCATTGCCTTCCAGGTTGTCATTCTTGGAGCTTCCCTCCTTTTGCAAGTTTTTCACATCAATCACAGCCTCAAAGATGTCTTCATCCATTGTGCCAAGCATACCATGGGCCTCTATTGCTGGATTTGGGAGCTCTGTGGCATCCATCTGGTTTGAGTGTTGAAGAGTGTCACAACACCAGTACTATACTTATACAAAATGGTACATTATAGTTGTAATCATTACCCTTGGAACACTTATTGGATCATAGATCCTAATGATCCTAGGTTAAAACCCTCTTATCTCCAAGTACATACCTTTATTTACCTTTCCTGTACATTTC
>JBBPKB010000197.1:0-17014 GCA_038089035.1 Boletellus dicymbophilus
CAGGTGCGAAACCCACGGAGAATTTACAGATGTTGTCGTGCACGAAGCTCCGGAGCGCCTTCTCATACGCATCCATCGCGTTATTGACGACGGCGTCGGTGACGCTCCCCACACCGGAGCAATGGACGATCGTGAGGAGGAAAACAGCCTGCATGACACACGTGAGGTCGACAATGTAGGCCATCAACTGTTTCACGACGTCTGGGCTATTTTTTTTTTAAAATGTACGAGTCGGCACAGTACTTGGTAACATAGGCAGGTATTTAACTCACGTAGCTTTGTACACGTTATGAATCAGTTTCCCAAGCACGATAAACGGAGCGACAGGTGCGATGGCGGCGACGACGGGGACAGGGACGGAGTTGCACCTGGCATTCCCGTCGCTGAAGGCGGCCTCGAGTCCATTTATCATCGAGAGACTGGATTCAAAAATAATGTGAGTGAAAGAACCTCAGTGCATCAAAAAACACGGTAACTCACACTGCCGTTCGAGGATCGTCGGTCCGTCGAACACCAAGGATGGGCGCCCTATACAAGTCTCCTTTGAAAGTGCTCTTCAAAAGACACTATTTCACGAGTACAGCCCAATTAATTCAGTAAAAACTAGAAAGGGACATTGTGCTCCTACTTTTTCCGGGTCTCTGAAATTCCAAATGGCGACGATATCGTTATGTAGCACATCTAAGCACTCTTTCATGGTGTGACCACTAAAGTTTGGACTCGACAGGAGCGCGTTCCAGTATTCTAGTAAAGATGATCAGCGATCGCAAGCTTGTCTGGCCAAGACTCACTCTTTTCTCCAGCCCTGGAAAGTAGAACGCATCAAAGAAGGAAGTTTACTGAGAGATCAAAAGGTACGCTCACTCTATTGTCATTTCCACTTTAATGGACATGTTCACTCGCTGCGCGATCGTAGCGATGTAGAGCGCTGCCTCTTCCTTGAGGGACGCTCTGATGTTTTTCATCGTTTCATTGGTTAATTCGATGAGAGTGTCTTCGTAGCTTTTTTCCGCTATCACCTTGATAGCATCGAAAACTATGAGGAGTGTTGTTCTTACGTACTTGAAACAACTACATGCGATATACTCTCGCATCCGGCTGCCCTCCGGACAGGATCCAGGCAGAATTTCTCCAACGACACTTGCTTGCGTTCGTTGATGGTGGCAGTATCCATGGGTCTACCTGCCTTAATGGCTTCTGTATTTAGCATGCCGATAAGCAAATCGAGCTTGGTGAAGACCACCACAAGGGGAACTGCGAATAGATTATTGAAAAACAACGGATAAGTGATCCACAGAACATACTATCTCCCAAAATTTCTTTCCTATCCCTTAGAAATTCTTCTACACCAGACTCTACAACACGCCCACTAGCGAAAGGTATCGCCAGACAGAGCCTATGTTACACCATCTTATCAACACCGCGTATATATGTCCAAAGGAAGAGAAGGGCCTCACCAAACTGCGTGCAATCGATCCTTGAGATCGCGCCTATTTCTTCGATCCGAGATGAAATCACGGACAGTGGTAAAGTTGCCTCGGTCGGCAGCCTCGAACCCACTGCTATCGTGAACGACAAAGTGCTTGTTGTCAGACGTGATGTATTCTTGTTCGATACTCGCTTCACCGCGTGTGTCATCAGACACATCCTATACTCGGTCATCAACTCTCCATCTGGAGTCGATGAACAACTAAGCGACGCACCACACCGGTAACGCCAAAGACCTTGTTTATCAATGTGGATTTACCGGCACCAGACTGTTAAAATGAAAAAGTCAGACTTCGACTGATTTTCTGTGATGCATGGCGTTTAGCACCTGGCCGATGATCAAGACCCGGAATCTGAAGGTAAACAGTCAGGGAACGACGGTAACGAGATCAATTGAGACATACCTGGAACACGATGCAACGATTTCCTTGACAAACGAAGGGAGCTGCCAAACAAGCTCAGAAAAGATACAGAGTCGCGGCCGTAGAACACACCGATTGAATTCCGATCGTGAATACGATGTGCCTTACGGTCTGGCGGTACACTGCTAGAGCTTGAGAAAAGTGAAAAGCGACGAAAAGGGCACAGACTTGCCTTGTTTCCCATCCTCTTCACTAGCTCCGGTCGAGATGACCTCTGGTTTCAAAGTAATAGAGACATCATCGGAGAGATAAGCCCAGCGACAAGATATTGTGATCGTGGAGTCAAATGGGATTCCCCTACAAGAAATCAGTCATGGTGCATGCTAACTGAAAAGATGTTTACAGAGGTTCGCGAAATTGTTCCACGTAACCGCCGCCAGGAGAAATTTGATGATGAATTTCCTTCGTTGCGGAGCCACCGGTCTTCAAGAAAACGGTCTTAATGATTTTTTTGGATTCAGGTTCGATGTTTATGCCGAGGGCTAGCAAAGATGGATTAAACGATTCAGTTCGAGTCGACAGACCAAGAGAGGAAATGCCATGTACTTGAGATGAGGAGAGGGGGCGACGTGAAACTGGACTCTGGAACATCATTGAGCTCGGACATGGCCCAGGATTACAACCAGACAAGGTAAAAGGTCACGACTTGAGAGTTTGAGCCAGAGAGACGAAAAGCGCTCATCAGAGCGAAGAGTGGAGGGTTTGGGGGACTGGACACAGTGCACCCTTGCCTCATGGCCTGCGGTAGGGCTAATAAGCCATTCATTGAGGCAGTGTAAGAAGCGCCCATCATCATCAAACCCTTGAGAGGGTTGTGTAACTTGAACGGCCCAATATATGTACAAAGATCGGGAACAGTGCGGGCCACGCGCCGAAGAAGAAAACAGTAAACCCAACTGTTACGGCGTCGAAGCAGGCGAACCTGGTGAGTGATCAGTATACGCAGAGGACATTCCACGACCAGGTTGAAGGTGAGGTGCAGGCAAAAATCGAAAAAGTCGAAGCCCACTACGGCGAGCGGGATCGCGAACTTTGCTGAGTCAGGGAAAGGCTTCAAACTGAAATTAGGTGGCAAGAATTCCAGGCCGTGATCGGTGAGGCAAGGCAGCCAATTCCCTAGAGAGGTGGTTCCGATAGTACATATGACAAGTAGCGTGTAGCCATACCGATAGGAGGAATTGCACATATGTAGTAGAGAAAAGCGGTCACTTTAAATCAAAAATACCACTTGTATGTGCATGAGTTCCTGGTAAACACCAACGACACGCCAGGATCGCTGCGCCCCGGCATACGTCACACAGAATGGTAAAGCCTAGTAGGCTACTGTCAGCCGGCGCCTCAATTCCACGACTTGCTCGTCCGACACCCGATACTTCAAGATCAGCTCTTTGATCTTCTCCAATATCTCGTCACGCTTTCCAGGTAAGATCGTGGGATGCAAGGGGAAAGCCTTAATGTCGCCGTGCACGGAACGCCGGTGCCCCTCATCGTAGGCGGTCATCGCCTTGCCGACGGCCTCGGCCGTAACGGCACCCGTGCCAGAACGCCGGACGTTCGTGAGGAGGAAGATAACCTGCATGATGCAAGTCAGGTCGACGATGTATGCCATCAGCTGTTTCACGGCATCCGGGCTGTATAATATAATTTTAAAAAAGATCATCAAAGCACCGGATAACGAAACGAGCAAGTGAACTGACGAAGTATTGTACACGTTGCGTACCATCCTCTTGAGCAATACGATCGGAGCAGCAGGAGCAGTGATGACTGCGACGGGAATAAAGATAGCCATATTAGCATCTATGGCTACAAGTTTGTTGATCATCGAGAAGCTGAATTCAAGAATGGACATAAGAAGGTTGTCCACACATGCACATGCACATGCACATATATACTGACACTGCTGTTCGAGGATCCTCGGTCCCTTGGACACGGAACTCAGGTGCCTCGAGTAGTTTTTCTTTGATGCCGTCTTGCAGAAGATACTGTTTTCATTTTCCTTAAATCAGCGAAAACTAGCGGAGATACAAGGGCGTCTACCTTGTCTGGATCTTTAAAGTTCCAGATAGTGACGATATCGTCGTGGATTACATCTAAACATTCTTTCATGGTGTGACCACGAAAGTGTTGACTCGATCTGAGCGCCTTCCAGTATCCTAACGAAAATCATCAACGGTCGAAGCGCCCGTTTGATTGAAACTCACTCTTTTCTCCAACGCTGAATAGAGGAAAGTATTAAAGAATATGTCTGGCAGAAAGGAAGACGAGAAAGTATGCTTACGCTATGGTTAGTGATACTTTAATGGAGATGTTCACACGTTGGGCGATCGTGGCGATGTATAGTGCCGCCTCGTCCTTGATGTATGTTTTGATGTTTTTCGTCGTCTCGCCGATCAATGCGACGAGTGTGTCTTCATACCCCTTCGTAACTATAACCAAGATTGCATCGGAAATTGTCAAGAGCAGTGCTCTCACGTACCGGAAACGGCAACATGCGACAGTTGGCTCCCACCTGCTTTCCGAACAGGCCTTAAGCAGTGCTTATCCAGTAACTCCTGCCTCTGTTTTTTCACAGTATTTTTGTCTAAGTGTTCGCCAGATTTCAGGGCTTCTGCGCTTAACATGCTGTCAAGCAAATCGAGCTTGGTGAATACCACCACAAGGGGCACTACGAATAGATCAGGGAAAGCCGACGAACAGGACAGGGGAAGTATACCATCTCCCAAAATTTCTCTTTTCTCTCTTAGAAATGTCTCCACACCATGCGCCACAACGCGACCGTTAGCATAAGGTACCTCCAGACACAGCCTTCATCGTATAGTTATCTAAGCTATCCATATCAATTCAAAAAAAGGGCTCACCAAACTGCGTGTAATTGATCCTTCAAGTTGCGCATCCCCCTTCGATTCGAGATGAATTTACGAGCTGCATCCAAGTTGTTGCTGTCGGCTGCTTCGAAACCACGGCTATCGTGAACGACAAAGTGGTCGTTGTCCTGCGTGACGTATTCTTGTTCGATGCTTGCTCGACCGCGTGTGTCATCGGACACATGCTACAGTTATCCATCAGTACTAACACTGGTGAGCAGCCAAACAGTCTTACCACGTCGTCGACACCGAACACCTTGTTGATCAACGAGGATTTACCGGCGCCAGACTATGAAATAAACATTCAGATCGCCGAATCGGTTGTTCATGGTGCACGATGTCGGTACCTCGCCTATAATCAAGACCCGGAACCTGAACACATCAATTAGGAGACTAGGTCAACAAGGTCATCGAAACATGCCTGGAACAAGATGCCACGATTTCCCTGACGGTCGAGGGAAGCTAGTAAAAGCCAGCAATCGTTAGAAAGGGGGTCGAGTTGAAACGAAAAAAAAAACACCGATTGGATGCCGATCGAGAATTTGATGCCTTTCTCCGTCTTGCAGAAGACTGCCAAAGCTTGAGAAAAGGTAGTGCAATCATCAGAATGTTCTTGCCTCGTGTCCCATCCTTTTCTTCACCGGCACCAGACAAAACATCATCAGGTCCCAAGGAAATGGAGACATCGCCACTGTGGAAAAGAGACCGAGAGAAGTGACAAGTCACTATGATCTTGGACTCAACCAACACATCCCTACGAGAAATTAGTCATGGTACAGGCAAGCACACTTTGGAGATCTTTACAGCGGATGATCAAATACCTCCTGGTAATGGCCAGAGGAAACTGGCTTCTGAATTTCTTTCGTAAAGTCGTCAACTTTGAAGGCGATGGTTTTGATGTTCTTTTTGCATTGAGGCAAGACGTGTACATCCAGCGCTAAACGGAGGTCACGCTCAGTTGGAGTCGACAGATCAAGGAATAGGATGTACAGGATATGACGAACTTAGGCGGCGAAGTGGAGTTAGACTCCTCGGGCCGAGCATCGTTGTGTGACATGGCCTACGACCAGGCAAGGCAGAGGAGGTTGAAGGTTAGAGCCAGAGAAGCGAAGAGCGCCCATGTATCGAAGGGCTGGGGGTTTTATGCCTCTTTGCCTCATGGTTTGCAGCCATAAAGGGTTGTGGGAAAGCAGGAAGCGCCCGACGGCATATTGTTCAACGTCCAAGTTGCGCAGGGCTACTACCTAGTAGGTGCAACAGTATGGAGTAGGAGAGAGGAATACGATACCTAAGCGAGACCTTTGCCATTCAGCAAGGTCTCAGCTAACGACGCCGCCCTGGTGTACTAGCCGTTAGAAAGGGGGATATAATTCCTAATTGAGAAGCGGGCCGGCTAGCAACTCGGGCCGGACGATCCTAAAGTTTCTATAACGCTAATAGCGCACTCCCGCGTCACACACACAATTGCCACGGCGGATTACAACTTGTTCATCAAAAACCCGATACTTCTCGATTAGTTCTTTGATCTTGTCCAGCACCTCGTCGCGCTTTCCAGGTGAGATCGCGGGACGTAAGGGGAAGAGGTCATTAATGTCACCGGAATATTACACCGGTGCTCCTTCTCGTAGACGTCCATCTCCTTGTTGACGACCTCGATCATGATGACGCCCGTGCCAGAGTTCCGGACTGTCAGGAGGAGAAAGGCGAATTGTACGAAGCAAGTCAGGTCGACGATAGCTGTTTCATGACATCTGGGCTTCATATACATAATAAAATGGTGGTCATCCTAACACCCGGTGATAAAGTAAATAAGCAGACTTACGAAGCATCATACATGTTGTACATCATGTTCCTCAGTAACAATGCGGCAGCCAAGGGCTTAACGGTAGCATTGCAAATGATGCCATCTTTGTTATTGGCTATGGCCACGATATTATTAATCATCAAGAGGCCAGGTTCAAGAATGTGCGTAAGGAAACCTATCCGTCTCTTTCTTTCTTTCTTTTTTGAGAAAAAAAGCTAACCCTGCCATTGGGGCCCTGGCAGTCCTTCGGACGCTGGAGTCAAGCACAACGAACGGTTTTGCCTTATCGTCATCCTGCTGTAGACACCAGTTCTCATGATTATAAAATCAGCGAAAACAAATGGGGATACTTAGTTCCTACCCTTTTCGGTTCATTGAAATCCCGAATTATGACGATGTCGCTGTGGGTTATATTCAAACACTCCCTCACTGTGTGACCAAGAAAGTTTAGATTTGACCAGAGCGCTTTTCAATATCATATTAAAAACTCTCGGCGTTCGGGGCGCTTGTTTGACAGAAACTCACTCTTTTCTCCGACGCTGAGATGTATTAGACTGAACACCTGGCTGGAAGGGGGACGATGAACCACACTTACGCTATTGTTTGAATCATATCGATGTAGAGCGGCGCCTCTTCTTTGATATATTTTTTGATATATGTTGTTTTTCGTCGTCTCATTGACTGGTTCAGTGAGACTGTCTTCATAGCCTTTCTTAGCTGTAATCTCCGTAGCATCGAAAACCACGAAGAATAGTACTGTTCTCGAGTACTTGAAACGGCCACACGAAATATATGCTTGCTCCCGGCTGTCTTTCGGACAGGACCCAAGCAGGGCTCTTTCAATGACGCTTGGTTGGTTTATCAAGAGAAGCAGAATCAAGAATTTGATAAGTCTCTAAGGCTTGCGCGCTCAGCATTCCAACAAGAGAACCGAATTTGGTGAATACCACCACGAGGGGAACTGCGAATGGATTACTGAAAATCAACGGACGTATAATCCGGAAAGCATACCGTCTCCAAAAATCTTTTTTCTATCCCTCAGAAATCTCTCCACACCGGCTTCTACAGCACGTCCCCCAGTATGGGGTATTTCCAAACAACACCATCTTATCAATATCACCTATACAAGAAGGGGGCTCACCAAACTGCATGCAATTGGTCTTTGAGACCGCGCCTATTTTTGTCGATCGGAACTGAAATCACAAGCAGCGGTAAAATTGCCCTCGTCGGCAGCTTCGAACCCACAGTTGTCATGAATAACGAAGCGGCTATTGTCGGACGTGATGTAATCTTGCCCGATACTTGCATGACCGCGTGTAGCGTCGGATACGTGCCACGTTCAGTCATCAACTTCCCACTTCGTACCGATAAACAACCAGGCAGCGCACCATGCCAGAGACACCAAATACCTTGATTATCAAGGAAGATTTACCGGTGTTGGACTGTTGAAACGAAAAGTTCGTCTTCGAGTCAATTACTATGATGTCAGTACCTGACCGATGATCAAAATCGGGAACCCCGAAGCAAACGGTCAGAAAACAAGGACAATATTAGTTGAGAAAATGCCTGAAGCGAGATACCACGATTGACAGTCGAGGGAAGTTAATATTACAAAACTCAGCAAGGTAGATAGTATCAGAGCCGAAGAACGCACCGATCATATGCCGATTGAGAGTTCGGTGTCCTTTTCCGTCTTGCAGTACACTATTAGTGCCCGAGAAATGGTAGTATAATCGTCAACGTGGGGCTTGCCTTGCTTTCCATCTTTTTAGTATCAGCGACAAGAAGTTGAGGGTTTGAATCGACAAAAGGCGCCACGGACACTTTCGAAGTTCGTTTCATAGCCTACAGGAAGCGGAAACCATTTGTACATAGTAAAGCTAGATCGGATCATGGAAAACTACAGTCGATCATGAATGAGGCTGTCAACGGCTCGTCGGAGGCATCCCGGGCGGAGTCCTTTAACAAGTTAATTAGTCGAGTTTGTACTACTCTGTGACTTGGAAGAACAGACTAGGTTCGACCCCGCATTAGTCCTTTCATGCAATTAAAGACGACCTTGTTCGTATACTTCGATGGCGAGTCGGCGACTGGTATTCACGTTATTCAGGTTCCACTGCTATTGAATATTGAAGGCCGATTTAGAAGCTTTGAAGTTCGGCGGCTCATTTTAGCTCACAATGACGTTGTCGGGCGCTTCCTACATTCCCACCGATAGATGATGAGCTGTGCGAGCTGCGACCACGAGGCAAAGGTACCCCAAACCCCGGTTCTTCGTTTTATTGGCGCATTCGCCCGTTTGACTCCGACCCTCAAGCCGTTGACCTTCCAGCCCATAGAAGATGTCTTTCAGTGATGATCCGGACTCAAACTGCACGTTACCGCCTCTCTTCATAACATGTATATGTCGCTTCCTCTCGGTTAACTGTTTAGAGCTGAGTTTGACGCCCGCTAGCGTTCGAAATACACGTCAGACCTGAATCCAGAAAGCACGTCAAAACTGTCTCCTTCAAAGCTGGTGACGTGGCGAAAGAATACCATCAGTTGATATCCCCCGGTGGTCGTTACCAAGAGACATTTAAGGCACCTCTGTAATGATCTTAGCCAATCAGCGGTGCACCACGACTGATTCTTGACCAGGGAAGTGTTGTCTGATTCCAAGATCACGATATCTTGCCACCTGCCTTCAAATTGGCGTTTTCACAGCAGCAATGTTTCCATTTCTCTGGAACCGAGGGAGGTCTTATCAGAAGCTGAAAAGGATGGGAAACAAGGCATGTACATGTTTAGACGAGTTTGCTCACCTCCTTTCTCATGCTCTAGTAGTATACAGCAAGATAGAGAAAAACGTCGAGTTCACGATAGGCATCCAATCCGTGTGTCCTTCGGTTTTTGGCTCGACTTCTTTTGCTAAGCTAATGCGGTAGCTTCCCTCGACTGTCAGCGAGATTGTGGCATCTTGTTCCAGGCAAGTTGTGACCGATTTCGCTAAAGTTGTCCTTTGCCCCTCTGATCGATACTTTCAGGTTCCGGGTCCTAATCATTGGCGGGGTACTAATATTTTACGTTATGAGCGATCGAACCGATTTCCTGACTATTTCTCTCTCTCGATTTCGCAGTCTGGCGTCGGTAAATCCTCTTTGATAAACAAAGTGTTCGGTGTTACCGACGTGGTAGGAAAAATGTTTTACTGACCTACTTTCAGCACCAGAGCTAATGGTCTGGTCGTGTACAGTACGCGTCTGACGTTGAACGTGGTGATGCGACTATCGAAAATGAGTATATTGCGAACGACAACAAGCACTTCGTTATTCACGATAGCCGCGGCTTCGAAGCAGGTGACTATGATAACCTGGACACTGTTTGTAATTTCATCGCGAGTCGAAGAAGGCAGCAAGATGTCAAGGATCAATTACACGCAGTTTGGTATGACCCTCCCTTTATTTCGCTTGATGCAGACAACGGATAGTTGATACTGGTATTTGGCGGCAGGTTGTGTTTGGCGATACCTTATGCTGGGGGTCGTTTGATAGAGGCTGGTGTGGCAGAATTTCTAAGGGACAGAAGGAAAATATTGGGAGATAGTAGGTTTCAATGTGTCATCCGTTACTTTCACTAAAGCATTCGTAGTTCCACTCGTCGTGGTATTGACCAAGCTCGACTTGCTTTCCGGCATGCTGAATACAGATGCCATCAAGGAGGGCGTGAGTCTGGAAAAAGAAACCTTAGACAAGCTCGTACAGGATAAATTGGAGACGTTATGTTTTGCGCCTATTCGGGCCGCAGCTGGGGCCGAGGGCGTATCGCACGTGGCTGTCTCGAGTACGTGAAACGAATCCTTTACTCCTTTTCAGCTTTTAATCGTGCGAACAGCAAAGGAAGAATCCAATTGCAACCTCGTTGAACTCGTCGGCGAGACGACGACAAACATCAAAAAGTTCATCAAGAATGAGGCGGTACTTTATGTGGCGACGATTGCTCAACGAGTGAACGTCTCACTCAAAGTCAAATTGACATACGTGTAAGCTATTCCCCTGTTTTCTTCCCGGCATCTTCCCATTTCTTTTCTTCTTTTAGCATTGGGGAAAAACGTGAGTGATGACCGAGCGGGTATTCTGACTGCTAACAATGGTTCCCAGGTTATATGAAAGCGCTCAGGGCGAAATCAGACTTCCGGGGCGACGCCACGAGGAAGTGTCTGGACGGCCTTCACAACGACATCGTTGAAGCTTGGAATTTTAGGCGCCCATACGATGTGAGCATCTACGATGTTATGTACTGTTTAAGTGTTTTCGGATCACTAAAGAACATACTTTCCCCTCAAAAAAAAAGTGTCTCCAAAGGAATGATTTCAAAGACTGGTTGTACGACGTGCCCGATCTCGGAACTGGCGGATCGATGAAGCAATTCATGGCCTACATCGTCGATCTCACCTGGGTCTTGCAGACCGTCTTTCTTCTCGTAGCCGTGCGGCCCCAGGGTAGTCAAGACCTCAAACTTTCCCTCGAGGTTGTCGACGTGGCGAAACACTCGTACGATCCACAACAAGTGACTCTCGCCTACGAGCAACAAGCGATGAATGCGCAGGATCAACCGGCTGCGCATACACACCAAGAGCAATCACACCGGACCGCCGTACATGCCGAAATACGCGATTTCCGTGTGCCGGTTCTCGCAGTGATACCTGGGAAGCGCGACGAGGTACTTGGCAAGATCAAGGAGCTGATCACCGAACATCGCGTTTCGGACTATGAGGTTGCGGAGCTGAGAGGCTTGCTGCGGTGGCAGCATCAGCACCAGCAGTAGCAACATCGAAGTTTACGGTAATGGGGCTCTGGCAGGGCTAGGGCCTGCGTCGTATGTGATGGGGAGGGTGTTGGCATTCTCTCGCTCCTGTGGTTGTGGCCATCAATGTGCATGGCACACTTTGGTTATGTTGTCCATTTACTGAATCTCGTGTTGTGTCGATCTGCTGTATTTTAGCTGATACATACGTATGTACACATTGTATTATTGCTCCCAAACTCTGTTACCATCGATTCATCTCTTACCATGTCTTTACATTGTTTGTCACTCGATTTTTGATATCATGCTGGATTGAGGCCCATAGTTTGAAATCGAACAAGTATACACAAGCAATACTGAAGCAGCAGCCCGACCTCTGTCATAAATGGTCATCAAAAATCCAGAGTTGCCAGCCGCAATAAGCCGCGTATTCGGCTATCATCTATCATGGCCTAGACTCGTTCCTCCTGTGAATACTGACATATTTGAGTGAATTGAAAGGAATTCAGGAGATGGACGCATACACGATGCTCGTCAGACGTTCACTCGCTGTGCCAGCGCAGCCATGTAGTAAGCTGCCTTGTTCTCGACATGCGACTTGACGTTTTTCGTCGTTTCGTTGACGAGTTCCTGGAGGCTATCTCCGTACCCATGCATTACTACCATCCAAATCGTGATCGCATCGGAACAAATAAAATAAACACACAGAATAAACGTACCCGAAACGGCTACGTGGGGTACATTCTCGCCCCCTGCTGCCTTCTGAATAGGTCCTGTGCAAAGCCTCTCCAACGACTCGCGCGTTTGTCCAGGTATGTTACAATCTTCTGGGTTTTTGTTTTCATGCAGGGCTTCCACGCTCAGCATGCCAACAAGTAAATCAAGCTTTGTGAATAGCACCACGAGGGGAACTGTGGATGGATCAGTTAAAAAAAAGGAAAGGTTGCATCTCCGGAATGCATACTATTGCCTAAAATTTCATCTTTTCTTCGAAGGAATTCTGCAACACCGGCTTCCATGAAACGACCACCGGCATAGGGTATTGCCAGACACACCCTATTCGTGGTACATAATACGTACCTGCAAGGTTAAAGAAATAGCTTACCAAACTACGTGTAATTGATCCTTCAGATCTGTCTTTCCTTTACGATCCGCAATGAAATTAATGATGGCATTCAGGTTGCTACGGTCGGCTGCCTCGAAGCCACAGCTATCGTGGATGACGAAGTGGTCGTTGCCTTTCGCGACGAGTTCTCGATCGATGCTTGCCTCACCGCGTTCATCGTTAGACGGGTGCTACAACGAATCATGAACACTCGAACCGGTGCCGATAAGCAGCTGGACAGTGTGTACCAAGCCATCAACACCGAACACTCTGCATATCAAGGAAGTTTTTCCGACACCAGACTGGTGAAATGTCGCATGTCAGATTTTCGAATCCGACTATAGTGATGTGTAATGACAGCACCTCGCCGATGACCAAGATCCGGAACCTGGAAAGACCAATAAGAGATCAAAGGACAGCGAGATTAGTCACGACTTGCCTGGAACAGGACCCTATCACTTCGTCAACAGACGAGGGAAGCTACCACGCAATCTCAGAAACCAACGATCGGGCCGGAACTGAAGAACACACCGGTAGGATGCCGATCGTGAATTCATAGATCCCCTCGGTCTTGCGATACACTGCCAGAGCTTGAAATGACGGTGAAATTAAGAGCGTGCACGTGTATTAGCTTGCCTTGTTTCCCGTCCATTTCTTTGGCTCCAGATGAAATCTCTTTTGGATCAAGAAAATAGCAAACACTCTTGACACCACCAAATTGCCCCTTCCATGACACATTAATGTTGATTCTGTTGCGAAACAACACGTCTCTTTAAAAGGGTCAGTTGCGGTGCATGCTTTATTACGGGGATCTCACAACGGTGGATCGAATTGTTCCGGATTATCACCGGGAGTAAATTCTTTGGACTGATCACCAGCGTTCAAGGCAATGGTGTGGATCTTCTTTTTTGATTTGACATGTATGCCTTGCGGGAGGGAGTCACTGGTCGGAATCGATAAAATGAGACAGAGCATGATATACTTGATACGCGAACCAGCGGAACAATATTGGAACCACTGTCAGTCAGTGGCATGGTCGACGGCTGGACACCGAGATCTTGAGGGTTTCAGTCAGAGAGACGAGAGGCGCTTATCGGTGCGGATATCTGGCAGTGGGTTTGGGGCATCACGACCAATCATAATTGATTAAACCGTGCGTGAGAGTCAGACGAAGCGCTCAGGATCCTACAGGTAGATCCGAAGGGTGATCTAGATGGTGGTTCAGTACAAAGCTAAGCTTATACATAGCAGCTCACGTCGGAGACAGAACTTGTATGTAACGGATGTCGCTTGCTTCCTCGACCACATACGCCCAACATGCGTCGTCATCCAGTTCAGCGGCCCCGTCGCGCAACCCGATAACACTGCGACTGCGCAAAATACTAGGAACGACCTTCACCGATCCAGCGACGACCGAGGCACTTCAAACGCTCTCTCATCTGTACACAAATCCACCCGCTTCCGAGGTCGCGTCGTCTTCACGCGTTCAGTGCCAAGACCAAGGCGCGAGTGTCAACGATGAAGACGACAACGACTGGAGCGAGCTGGACGACTCCGACGGAACTGTGCCGACAGATGGCGAACCAGGGCAACCCGACGTCACCAATGACACCGCAGCGCGTGTACGCAGGAACCTTCAGAGAGACTTGGAATACAAGCTTGCAGAGGGCAGCCAACATTTTTTGAAAGCATTCGGAGAGGTCGATCAAGTGCGTCACTCGCTGTTCTTCTTTATTTCTATTCAGACTCGTTTTTTTGCGACACCAAAGAAACTAGATGACTTGCAAAATATTGTGACAGAGATGCGACAGCACTGCGAAGACGCCGAGGCACAACTCAAATCGACAGAAGAAGTCAGTCGATCACTACTCGAACAGGCAGAAAGCCTAAAAAACGAGAGGTAGCGTACAAGGTTGCTGCAAGAGCTGTGCTGAATAACTATCGTCCTCGAAGGCAGGAAGTGGAAACGCGGAAATCTATTATTCACTTGTTTCTCGATCGTTTCACGCTCAATGACGCTGAAGCCGAAGCCATCACGTCTCGGGAGATTTCTCTTAGTCCACAGTTTTTCTCGGCTATGAACAAGACCGAGCGAATTCGAAACGACTGTAGAGTGCTCATGTCTGGCGAGGATGGGCCAACCAAGGCCGGGTATGCTCTTTCTCCATTAACTCACATTCCGCAACCTTGACGGTTTTGCTTGCTATTATAATGTAGCATGGACATAATGACAACGACATCCTCCTACCTCGAGCAGGGTTACGACAAAATTTATCGCTGGTTAACGTTCGAGTTCCGCCGGATAGGGAGAGAAAGCCAGCTTGAAGTGAGCTCGGTCATGCGTGAATCTATCCGTCGGCTTTCACAGCGCCCCGAAATGTTGACGTAGGTATTCTGCACCCTTCTTTCTGTTCCCACACATCGACCACATGGACCCAGCGATGCCCTCACATTCCTCTCTGAGGCGAGACAGAGCACACTCCTTGCGCTCTTCCTTGAGGCTTTAACTCGAGGTGGACCGTCCGGGTTACCGCGGCCCATTGAATTACACGCGCATGATCCAATCCGATATGTCGGTGACATGCTTGGATGGGTCCACCAGGCCATTGCTGCAGAATGCGAATTCCTGGAGAGCTTGTTTGGTTTAAACGGCCAGGCGCGTATGGTAGGATCCGTGCGGACATTTAACGGGAGCGAAGAAGAAGAGTGGGTAAAGGACTTGATGGATTCTTCTGTGAGCAAGCTGTGTGTTCCACTCAAGGTAAGGAATATAGGCGACCATTTGTGTGATGCGTGAAATGGTGTCTATAGGTTCGCGTGCTGCAAACGGTGCGCGCGCAAGACAGCAGTATTCTGTTGTACAGGATCGCCAACCTGTTGCAGTACTACATGCTCATCATGCAACGAACGGTCGGGGACCAGTCCATACTTTCTCAAACACTCAGGGAGTAAGAACACTTTATCTAAATCTTCTGGGCCATCTACCACCACGCTTGACACACGGTTTTCCATCCTCCAGGATAACGGATGTTGGCTACAAGGTCTTTTTTGACTCGATAGAAGCTCAAGGGCGAGCGTTGCATCGTATACCCTTGGTTTGTTACACGCCCCCGATCAGCTGCCTGGATATTGACCAACGTCGGACTCGCGCGCTCCACATAGGATTTCGATGACCCGTCCCTTTCACCCCCCCACTCGATCATCGACCACGTCCAACTCCTCCGCGACATCATGCAGGTCTACAATTCCTCCCTGATTGGTGAAGGGCCTTCCAGCGGTGGTTCCTTGGAGGCGAGCACGGGCTTCCGACGCATCTTAGACATTATGGTCGACCCAGCCGTCACCATGTGTGCGGCCGCTGCCGAAGAAAAGGCAAAATTGCGCCCGCGGTGGGATCGCGCCGTGTTCGTGCTGAATTGCCTTGCCTACCTCGAGGTGTGCACTCGTATCGCGTGTCTCTGATTCGTTATTACTCACTCGCGTGCATGAAAAAAAGAACGTGCTCGAGCCGTTTTCGTTCACGGAGGACAAGCAGAGGGAGGTACAGGAAAATGTCGAGGAGAGGGTGCGGCTGCTTGAGGACGAGCATGTAGGTCTTTTTTTTTCCTTCGCCCCATTCCGCCGAACCATCTCAAACGACTCCGATACAGTACGAAAATATCCTCAAAGACGCCTCTCTCAGCGATGCCGTCCGCACGATGGAGACAAAAGATGCCGCGGTGAGTCCGTCAAACTGGCATACGCACACCGCCTATCTTCGCCCTTTATGGGACGCACTGATCGAAAATCTTTAGACCCCGCTCGCGCGCCTCCCCGCGACGGAACCCGACACGCTCTCCAAATCCTTGACCAAGTTCGCCCTCTGGCTCTCGACCCCGGACGTGATCTCCTCTCCGCGCCTCTTCCCTCTCTCTTCGTCGCTTCTCGCATCGCGCGTGCACCGCGGCGCCCTGCGACGGCTTCTCTACGCGTACAGCGCGCTGTGCGAGCAGGTGAGGTCGGACAGCAAGCGCGGGACCTATGTTGCTGGGAACGTGGTGTTGGGGAGGGAGAGGCCGTTCGGGCAGGTAGAACTACTAAGGCAAATTTTTGGGCTCGAAGAGGAGGATGCGTCGCACTAATGGGTCACTCTTTTTATTTAATTTTTTTGTGGCGTCGCTACGGTAGTAGTTACGGTAAGGGGTGGTAGAAGTGAGGTAAATTAGCAAGTTCGAACATCCCTCGTCACCTAGGAACCAGACTTTAAGCTTTGACACTCGCATCGACCCCCTTTGCGGTCTCATGGTATAGAAAAGAGACCAAGAAAGACACCCGTGATTTTGGATTTCCCTACAAGTAATCAGGCATGGCGCACTGAGTAAACTTCCAAGGTATTATATTTACAGAGGCAGATAAAACCTTTGTGAGAGGCACACGATCTAGAGGTAAGGAATAAATACTCCAGTCGAGGGTACGAGACTGGAGGAAAGAGCGCGCGGCGGTGTGACAAGTAGTCAACACTGCCCAAATAGGGAAGTGTAAATAATGTACAATAATTTTGCTAATG
>JBBPKB010000198.1:0-16967 GCA_038089035.1 Boletellus dicymbophilus
TGCGCTTACTTGGACGTTGTACTGGAAAAAAAGGCAATTAAGTTCTGATCAAAGACAGACATATGAAGCTATCAAATCACACAGACTCACCCAGTCAATTAAAGATCCCACACTCTTGTCAATAGCGAGATAGCCGCCTCCGCTCCACATGGTCGGGGAAAACCTTGTTCTCACAAGGTCAATCGACCTAATCGCTGATTTTGCGATTTTACTCACCGTGGCGCGACGGCTACAAGGAGCTTCACGAACAACTATGATATACTAGGACAAGCGACCTAAGGGCATGAGTGAGAATGTACTGTCCTTGAGGATGTTGTTAGCGGAGTTGTTGGGTGTAGCTTATGAGCCAGGACTCGGCGATCCCCCCTACGCTGTTAAAAGCCGTGAAGTCCTGCCGTCCGTCAAATTCAATCACATTTTTAAGAAGATATTTTGCTGGAGATACTGGGAGAAACACTTACCTCATAATTGACGTCGATTCCATTGAGGCCATATTGGATCACTCATGCATCCATAGCGCTCGCCGCCGTCATATAGTCAACACCCGAAGACGTTGGCGTCTCAGTGGACCCGAAAGCAGACACGATCAGCGAGATTCCAGCCGCGTTGTACTCTTGCACGTAGGAAGTACGCTGGCTGGCTGTAAGCTCCTCCCAATTCTGAGCTTGATCGACTGAGCCAGAAGCCAACAAGAAAGTAAGAGCAGTTGAATGACGCATAAAGAGGGTGTTTATTTTGCTATATGCGCCATTCAGAAGACGCTCACAAGACATTAAAGCCCTGTTCAGAGTGAATATCATTAAATGCTCGAAGCGATATCAGGACGATAGTTGCTACTTACTTCAAGTTGTGACGCTGAGGGGAACGGACTGACCCATTCGTCGTTGCAAACTAAGAAACGAGGAGCAGCGGGAGTTGATCTCTTCAACACATCACGAGTGGGAGGACTGAGGAGCTTGAGCTTGTCTGCTAAGGAAGAGCCAACGCCAATCCAAGCACGGAAAAAATTACTATGGCTGCCGTCAGACTGGAGCGAAAAGAGGACACGGCAACGAAATGAAGCTCTAGTTGAGCCGCAAGAGAAGTTGTGTACTCGAAACCGTATTAACAGTACGCCTGTATATATAAGGAATGGAGGTCGGCCACGATAGCCAAGAAAAACAGGAGCCGAAACCAGAACGTTAATGGTAATTCGGAAGTCATACCACTTGCTCCGAGGGAGCAACGGATAGAACGTACATGTTTCGGATGGAGATCATGAAAACAGGATTCCGGCAGGTGCATGATTCACCGTTCCGAGTAACGATAGTATGATCACTGAGAAATTAACAAATTGTCAGAAATAGGGTTATAAGACATGCGGTAACCAGAAGATATACTCGATCACCTACCCCAGAAGCAAACCTCTGCAAATACCTGTAAGGGTCAGCCGACAGTGCAGAAGGAATTTGTGTCCACGTAGTAAACAGTACGGCAACAGACGCAAAACAGCGGAGAGCCGACTAATGTGGAACGTATGCTTAGACCAACATGGACATTGATTATGCGGCAACTTGCCGTTGCAAGATCGAGGGATGACGGATAAGGACCAGGCGTCATTAAGATCCGAAGTCCCCCAAAGCTCAGCGAGCAGTCCTTAGATCCATGTAAACGTCTTTGACAGCGGGGGATCGGGTTAATAATGGCTAGGTTTGCTACACTCCAATATTTGCGTCACGCAGCTCCGAGTCGAAGTCTAGTGTCAGTACTTTATCATCAGGTCGGTAGAATCACAACTAGAACGATTCGAGTCAGAGTCAGACACAAGCACCACAAACCTGTCGCACAGTGCCAGGTGACAACAACGCCAGGTATGGATTAGTATGTTTTCGAGCCATCCTGGCGTGAGAAGCACATACGACGCTACAGTCAAATCAATCATGTACAAACGCAAACACCGAAAATCGACCCGCGACGACGTCGAAGACGCCGACCCTCCCGCTCAGCCTGACCCGTCTCTGTACATCCAAGCTCACGAGGCGGACGTGATTCGCGGACCGTCTGCAGCGGTTGCGCGCTCGCTTGAGTCGTGTACTATCACGAGCCTCGACATTCCAAGATCTGGTCTCATCCGATGGGGACAAGAACATCCCTATGATGCGAGCGCGGGCGCGGAGGCAGTTGAACCCCCTCATAACTCGTACAGACCCCTTTTGTGGGTAGATAGGTAGGTTCTGTCCGCGAGCCTGCCGGAGTTTTCGATCACATGTGCATGCACGCGTGCGTGCGTCTTTCAAATGCCCTAGCGAAGGTATGGAGTCGAGTAGTACTTGTCGTCGTCGCGTTGGACCGTTCGTCACCGCGAGCGGCCTTTTTTTATGTCTCTCCTGTCTGCCACTACCAACCTTCTTGCCTCACTGTACCCATGACAGGTACGATGCTCGGCTTCTCCTGGATTGTTTGCCAGACACGCAGCCGGAGACAACACAGCCCAGACCGCTCTCCCCAAGCGGGTGGTCAGATCTTCCTTCTGATTCCGAAGATACGTTTTTCTTCTCTCCCGACGAACTCGAGGATTACCACCGCGAGAAGCGGCGCAGATTAATCGATCGCGGTCGCGAGGAAAGACTAAAAGCCCTCGCAGTCGTCGATGGCCAAGAGGAAGATCCGGATCCCTGGGGAGGCAGCGACGAGGAGGTGACGTGTCCTTGCTTCCCCCTTCCATCCCCACCTTTCCTCTCTTTTTGGTCTATTTTTCACACAAGTGTTCGCTATTTGCAGCCTGAGGAAGCTCAAAGAGAGCTTATTCGCAGGACAGCCACCCACATCATTTCGTCTCCGAACCCTGGTCAGCTGGAGATGAGGATTTTGGCCAATTACGGCTCTGACAAACGATTTGCCTTTTTGAGGGGACGCTGGTCCCGAGTTTGGAGAACGGAAAAGGAGAGAGCGAGACAACATCGGACGGAAGAAGTGAAAAAGTCCCAATCTCCGACTGCTCTCATGTCCCTCGGAGGACTCGCTACTTACGGAGACAGCGATGCTGATGATGATGAAGAATCAGCGAAGTCAACAAGGGAAACAGAAGGTGCCACGGGCACTTCGTACACGCGGGATGGCCGTAGCAAAGAGGAACATGTAAAAGAGGCTCGAAGAGCAAGAGCAAGGGAATGGTCTGCGCGGCGCCGTGTCGAACAGTCCTCGCAATCAGTGGATACCTAATTTCGGCGCTGTATGCAGCTGTAGTTCGATCGTACTTGTTAGCCTAACAATTGACGAAGACATCTAAACAAGCATATGGCCTCAAAGTCTCCAAACCAATCTTTTGGACCCGTAGGATCGTGACCGTCGGATCCAGAACCATTCTGAGCTTGTTTGTTTATCGTCACCGCGGATTGCAAGTGAATCGGCAATTGTAAATTTTACGGCGAACACTGAGAGGAGGCTCGATTAATTAAGGTATTCCGAGCGCGCCACATTTCGTTCGCCTCGAGATAAGTGGCAATATTAAAGTCGTCATGACCAGCAATATCGCCGGAGAATGATACTTTTGTGGAAGAACCTGTTATGTAGTACAAGTATTCGGCTTCACACGGAGGCTAACGCCGATCCGTTTGCGATCGTCTGATAGTGTGACTCTTTCCACCATCTTTAATAGACCACCGTCGGATCATACAATCTTCCCGCCATTTAGAAAGTGCTTGCCATCTTCCAAGAATGCGAGTGAGTGAATACCGACATCTCCATCGACCTTGTCTGCAAATTAAACGATGATCAGCCTCAATACATTTCATAACCTGCACCCACCCGGTGACACGAATGATAGTGCCAGATGACGATTGTGCGTGCGGACGATGTTGGTGTGGAGGTCGAAAACAGGAGGAGCCGCGGGTTACTGTGGTAAACCGAGAAGAGGTGTGGACGAGTTTGATGAGTCAGCAACAAGACAGATATCGAACCTTGCTCCTTATCCTCGTCTAGTTTACCTCTGTGTAGGGTTGTCTGGGGCTCATACCACCCTCTTGCATTGCCCTATCAACCTTTTGCCCGCAGGTCCCTGCAATCTTGGCTCACACACAAGTTTAGGCGTGTGGCGTCGCCTACTGTGCATCACCCCATTAGGGCCGATCAAAGGACTCATTGTCCCGTCATAGCGGCTAGGGACGCTTCAGGTCATGACGCTGAATTACGCTACTAGAGTTCGGCACTCGATGGTGAGACGCCCGCATCCACTAAATCGTAGAACGTACAGCATATAAAGACGAGACAATGCAGTCCTCCCTCCAATCAGCGTAGGACCAATCGTCACCACTCAGCGCAATCGCGCGACACGGCTACCTCACCCGCGTGACTTGATGACACCATTCTCATCGAGACCTAATGAAGGTGTTAGTACGAGACTGCCGAAGCACTTAGACGCCGGTGCTCACCGAAGGACGAGTTACCACTCTGCTGGACGATGGCGGCAGCTGTCTTGAGAAGATTGAGCTGCGAGGAGACAGGAAGGGATCTTCTTGGCGACCGCCTCCACGAATGAATTGGGGGCACTGTGGAAGTAAAAGCTGGCAAAAGAATGTGGAAGAATGTTTACGTATTGGCAGTCGATCATCCAGACCCGTTCGTTCACGGGGTCCCAGGGGAAGTTCTTGAGGGAAACGTCCGAGGGACAGAGTAGACGAGCTTCGGTTTCGAGGGAAACGCGGATCTGAGGCCGTCCGGGCAGACGTTCCAAGGCCTATTGCGAGATCTATCCGAGGCGGGCCGGTACGATGAACCCAGTAACACACCTTGTTTACATAGCTCTCCAATGCGGTGGTATTGATGAACGGGACAGGGGCCTCATCCATGCAGAAGAAGCTACGTTGGATGTATCCGCCACCTACGGGGCCAACCCCATTCCCCTCAGGAAGAGGGCACCGCAGTAGCTCCTCGGCGGCGTTGGCGATTGCATCGACGGCGACATCAGCACGGTGAGTTTGCTCCTCGGCGGAGAGACCAGGCTCGGAGATCTAACCGTGGAACGACAGCGCAGTGATGTGCTCCATAACCAAATACGTGCTGCCGGCCCCATCGCTGAAGACGTCGGAAATTTTGGGTAAGTGGAGGTCCAATGCAGAGGAGTGAGTCGACGAACCAATGGCATCAACCGAGCCGTTGTCGACGACCTCGATGGATTTGAGACTCTGGAAACGGACGTCTATGCGATGCTGTGGACGTGGGCGCACCTATGGACGTAGCACTGGCGTCGAGGCTGTTCTCGACGAGCTCTTTCACGACCGACTGGAGGTCGACGACGACCTGGCCGGACGTGATGCGGTGCACCGAGTCTGCGTCGATGGGCCTGATTTCGGTGCTCATCAACGTGCAACATTCATGACGGCGAGAATCGGTGGTTGAGTTGTCGATGAGAAATTGTTGGGTAGCTAGGCTTGCGCTATGCTAATGCGAGCAAGCCGAGAGCGGCACAAGCGGCACAAGGATGCCGAAACGGAGATGAAAATGATTAGCCATATTTAGTGTTCAGCCACAGATCCAGTATATAAAGGATCGTCGGCTAGATTATCTAGAGACCAATCTATCTCCACGCCACTACGCTTGGTGGTCACGCAATTCCTTAGTCCGAATCACCAAACTTTATCCTAGTCCTGTTTAACAGAAATAATGTATGTATTTTGATGTCTGTGAATAACGTGGACACGACACACTCTCGTCGTCCTCGGATGGCTTAGCTATGCATTCGCCAGGTAGTTCTCCCCTCCTTCCTGACGTGCTCCACCGTTGACGACCGCGGTCGCAGTGAAGTCTTCGTCGTGGTCTCGCTCACTCGAGCAGTTCGCAAGAGACAATGGCTTCTTGGAGCCTGAACACGCCCATCCATGTTCAATGTCTACCGGCGTGGGCGAGAACTACTACCTCTGCTGTGCGCTGTTCTGTAAGTGTTGGCTGACTCTGGGTGGACCCTGCGAGCTTCAGGTTCGTCACCACCCCTGGCCCTTTGTGCAACCCTCTAACGCCGAGTACGTGCAGTCTCTACGTGTATCCGTAGTGCTCCAAGCGCCATGGGCAGCATCGCAGACCGCCGCGAGTCGACGCTGAACAGCTTAGGTTCGTCTTTCGAACGCTGACACCTTCCAGCGACGAGCCGGAAGCCGTTGCCCCTCGCCTTCGCATCTCCCTCTTTTTACCGTCGTCTTCTCCCCTCTGGATTCTCTCCGCAGCCTTTGCGGTATGCGCCAACGTCGGCTTTGGTGCCTCGTTCGTCGCCATGAACACGTACCTCCCTTCGCTCGCCCGCGAATCCCCCGAGGTAATCAAAGCCCAGCTTGAACTTGACGGGGCGTCAGCCAGACCCACGAGCACATCCGTCGATCGCGACGACGATCACGCCGCCTACCCCGAGTCCGTCTCCGAACCCTTGCTCGCCGTCGCGCCAGCAGCTCGTAGCTTAGTCAGCAGTACCAAGTAGAAGCAGAAGCAGCTGGGTCAGGTCGCCAAGAGTCAGTTCCATCCCATCGCGTCGAGTCCCCTCGGTCCTCTCCACTAGATTACCAGATTCCGGTGTAAAAGGAATACAACGTCGCGCATATCGTCGCAAGGCATTGTATCGGGGTACTGCGCGGGCATACTCTTACTTTTACTCGCACTCGTCCCCGTCACGCGGTTGCACGGCTCCACGTTCTCGCTTCGTCTTGCGATCGGCCTGAGCAGTCTGTGGTGGATGCTATTTTCGATTCCCGCCGCCGTCTGGTTGTCTGCTTCGGTGTCGTCGACTGAGGGAGCGCCCGCCCATGCGGGAGACAAGTGGAGTGTGCGATCCGAAGTTGCCGCTGCGTGGAAGCGGCTCCGTGTGATACTTCGTTTGTCGCACGTGAAGTGGCTACAACACACTTTTAGGTATCTCGCCGCGTGGTTCCTTCTCTCAGACGGTACGTCTCGCTGTCATTCTTTTATTCCCCAATTCCATTCCACTCCATTCCCTGAAACTCACCCTTTAAACAGGGTTTACAACGATTACGTCCACGGCGGCCCTCTTCTGAAAGACGACGCTCCACATGGGCGCGTCCTCGCTCGTACTCATCGACGCGATCATGTCCACCATTGGGATCCTCGGCTCGCTCGCCTTCCCCGCCTTGCAGCGCCGCTTCGGCTGGTCGGACCTCTACGTGCTCGTACTCCTCGTGCTCGTCGTCTCGTTCGTTTCCGAGTACGGCTGTCTCAGGTTCATCCCGTTCATGAAACAGTGGAGCGTGGGCGGGCTGACGACCCCGGGAGAGATGTTTGGCCTCGCGATCTATTTCGGTGTGAAAGCGATGGCCCGCATCGGGCATCTTTGTAATGTGCGCGTGCTGAATGAAAGAAATGTGTCGTTGAAAAATAGGTCTCGCGTACGGCGCGTTCCAGAGCTATGCGCGTGCGTTCTGCGCAGAGCTCATTCCGCCGGGTGAAGAAGCGCGGTGGTGTGTTTTTCTTCGTTTCTTCTCTTAACTTTCGCTGATGTGAACAACAGCTATGGGTTGTGTTCGATTATGGACAAGGTGGGTTTTCTCTCCCCCACCCCAAGCCGAACGCTGATACATTTCCACTACACCAGAGTCCGCCACTCCTTTTTTCTTCCTCGTCGCCATAGTGTACCTGTGTTACTGAGCGTGGACGTCGAACGCGGTTGGATGGACGCCAAGACCTACTCCGTCGAACACCGCGACATCGAACTATGAGTACACGTATGTGTATTTTCATCTACCGACTAGAATATCCAACGCAAACTTGTCAATTTGTAGCTACTAGATATCCGTTCAGTATGATATGCCTTGTTTTCGATCACGGACAAGGTATGTTCCACACCTCTTTTTCCCTACCGAGCCCTGACAATTCGTACCAAGTCAAGCTCTCTTTACCTGTCCGTTGATTGTCGGTTTCATCGGCGACGGTACAGGCAACATATACTAATACCTTTTCTTCTTCTTCGCCTTGGTATGGCTCGCGATATCAGTGCTGATAAGCATTGGCATCGAACGCGATCGATCGGAAGCCAAGACTTACTCTGTCGAACACCATGCATGCTCGAACCATGAATATGTGTATGCATATTTTATCCACTAACGGGAGCGTCCGACGCCAATTCGTCGTGTTGTAACTACTAGACATCTACATAGTAATTTGATACAAATGAGGTTCGAGTATCAATTCGGAAGCGCTGATTCCAAAGACTCATTTGACGATCAAACCATCTTAGAGCTCCTTTTTCTTATCTACTGAGGGAAGTTTCAGGAGCTTTGAGTCACTCCACGAGCGTAGGATGTGAATGGCGGTATGCCGAGTTGTCTATGCGCAACTGATAAGAACACTACATCTTCCCAAAAAAAAGCGACGAAAGTTTACAGCAAATTGACTCAAATGGACCAGAGATCCTCGACATGCAGCGTGATGAGCACCCGTCCGAGCCACTCACCCATGGCATACATCTTGAGTCCTTGCAGCGAACCGATCGGCTTCCCATTTGAATTTACAAAAGATAAGGTTCAAGATCGCGATACCGATGACAGCTTTTATCAATGTTGAGATCATCTAGCGCACACGTCACCGAGTTTTCTTTGACTGTGCCGTACACTTGGAACGTTGAAGACACCACGATCGTTGGTGGACACGCCGAGAAGAAATCAAAGACGCGAATAAACTGTGGCGCGTACAGAAACGCTGGGGGAAGGGCGAGGATGGTGCAGATGTGAACCTAGGAGATGCACAGCAGCTCGGCGGGGTGGATACGGTACCAGTGGCTGAGCTCGTGTGTGAGGACGGCTTCATCGGGTTTGGTTTCCTTGACGAGGATGAGGATTGCTCTGTGCAACATTTGGTCAGCGAACACAAACTAACGGGACTGCGAACCGAATCCATTGGAGACCGAAAAAGCAGACATCACCATGCAAACTGCGTTTCAAGCGATCAATCTCGTACATTGAAATGTTTGAGGAGGGACTTGAGCTTTTGAGCCAGGGTTTCTGTACATGGCTAGCAGATTGCAGGGGGAGAGCTTCTTAAAGAGCCTCGAGCTAAATTAATATGATTATCTAACTTGTTAGGCGTTCTTCAACTTGCGCCACGACATGCCAGCTCTCCCTAAAAAATCACCACTTCCCTCGCTCCGTTCTACTCGGGTTCAAGAAGTACTTGGATCGTGTCAGAATCGTTCTTCTTCTCTTCACTTCTTCACCGTTCTAGTTCAATCTAGCCTATGACATCATTATGATGTCACACTATGTCATACCTCATTGTTACCTCGTGTATAATAGTATATAAGTAGTTGGTTTGTACGATGTATTTTCCTTAAGTTTGGAATACTCATTTCTCCTCCGAGTCGACGCTTCATTTTGAGTGCGCCTTGGTGTGATATCTTGAGAGTCCTAACATTATTCCAAACTTACTCTTTCAACCCCACATTTGTGGCCTTTGACTCCTCACTCTTACTCTTACCACTTTTCTGGTTTGCACTTTGCGTTCTCAGCCTTTGATCTTTCTACACCCGGACCACAGGGTTAAGTGGCTGGTGCTTGGCACTCGTGCTTGTACATGTGACGTACAAGGCTTAGCAGGCCATAACCCGCTGTCAAATACAGTCGTCCGCCGTTATAAATAAGGATAAAGTTGCTCTTCTGAATAGTGCACTATTGGGCATATCAATGGAGCGCTAGAGGCCATTGCTGAACATGGGCCAGATCGATCCATGGGAGTTTGCGTGATTACTCCTATTGTCATGTCGGTATATCACCGTTATTTGGTATTGCTGTGGTAGCCACATGGATAAATTCTGGTATCCTCCCTGCTTGAGTCACCTCCGCCGTTCAAAACCTTCGCGGCATCCTCAACATTTTCTTTTTGCCTTTGGCAGTTGACTTTTAGTCATTGTCACTGTCTCCTTAATCCGCATTCTATTACGAGTCTTGGTGCAGGGGTCATATCCCTACGAGCCGATCGTAATGTGATCCCTTTCCTATAAGGTTGACACTTCAATTCGAAGTTGAGATCATCTCCTTCTACAGGATTAGATAAGATTTTGAGTGTCTTCCAAAAGCACAAGTGTCTGAGTACCTGCACGTTTTTATATACGTCAGGGTGTACCGCTGTGACTTCTTGAGACCGATCCGCTATCTACCTTGTCAGAGACCTCTTCCAAGAAAAGAAGTTTAAACTTTACCCTTCCTCACCTTTTGGCTGACAAACCGGTACTCCCGCTGCATTTGCGCCAAACATGTCTTTCATTGGAGAAACTTCACAATCAGTTTGGGCACCCCATGAATCTCATGTGCCTTCCCCTATTTCTACTCCATCTCCAAGACCCTCTATTCCTCCTCCACGACTTCAGCGACCACCATACATAGCAACTTCCATGGAAGAATTCCAACAAAAATACATGGAATGGTTTGCAAAAGTCCAAGCTGGCGGAACGAACGATCCTCCTCCTCTCCCTTTCCAACAACCACAAATCACCATCCACTCCTCCTCTCCAATATGTTCTCCACCTCCTATTCTATCAAAATTCACACCCTCTCGCCTCACCTCTCAATTCTCCTCCAGAATCGGAACTCCATCTCCCCATGTGAATTTACCACGCGGAAATGAACGAGAAGTCGGGAAGTCAATTGCGGCTAAACCCGAGAAATATGATGGAACGAAGTCCAAGTTTATCACATGGTGGCGAACTGTGGAAAACTATTTGGATGGATTTGCGACGGAACCTTTGGACCGTCAAAAAATTATCACTGTGCTCTCCTATATGACAGGAAGCAATGCTGCCAGCAGATACACCGATCTCGCCTCTAAAAAAGGTTACGCTAGAATACTTTCATTTGAAGGTTTTGTAGAAAACCTAAAAGCAAACTTCGAACCTGCTGGTCTCAACGAACGAGCAAACAATGAGCTTCACGAGCTCAAACAAGGCAAATCTGACTCAATTGAAGAATATTTTGTCAGATTCTACCAACTCGTTGAAGATGCTGGCTGGGATACGGAGCGAGATGGCCGAATGCTGGTCATGCTAATCCAAAAACAAGTGCATGAACGCCTTGTTTCAAAGATCGAGGACAATGAACACGAAGTATGGGACACCTATGATGTCGGACTCTGGGAACGCGCCCTTATTGATACTGAAAAACGATTAGAACGCACAGATCTCTGACGAAAAGGCCGAAATGACGGCCAAATAAAAGAAACACAAAAGTGGAAACCCTTTGGAAAACCCACTTTTACCCCTAACGTCCCTAAACCCTCCGTCTCATCCTCTCCTCCACCAAAACCTGAAATACATCCTAATCAGGTTGGAACTTTCGCTGGACAAGGAGCTCCCATGGATATATCGAAGGCCCGTGCTGAGGGTAAATGCCGATACTGTGGAAAACCTTGGCCATGTCATGAACACTATCGACCCCTGGTCAGCCCAATGGATAAAAACAATGGCTGACAACAAAGATAACGAATGAACAATACGACATCTTAAAACGTTCGTTCATGACTCTAGAAAAGATGAGGTAACCCCTCAACTTGTACAACAAATTCAAGCGATTTCCATGAGCGAAGCTTGCCTTTCCTTAAAAGAGTTGCAACAAAAACCCCGCTTTGTAACTCGAAAATGCTCCCACAATTCACTTGAACTAAAAGCCCAGATAAATTCCAGAGAAGGGCTTAAAATTCCTATCATCGCATTAGTAGATTCGGGATGTAATGCATCGGCCATTGACAAAAGGTTCGTATTGGATAACAAATTACCTATCTATGAAATTCCAATACCAATCCCAGTATATAACGCCGACGGCACTAAAAACGCAAATGGTTCAATTTCACAATTCACTGAAATAGAATTAAAAATTGAACAACATACCGAACGACTTTCCCTTGCGATAACGACGCTCTCTACTTATCCCATCTATCTCGGATATGACTGGCTGAAAAAGAATAATCCTGAGATTAATTGGAAAGAGGGAAGCGTCAAACTCACACAAAAAAACCATCACCTCCCAGATCTCATCCCAGTGGACGACAACGAAAACGATGAATGAGAGGACAAATGCCTCTTCCACATAAATGTTGACGACTGGATGGAAATGAGGACAACATTATCAATGGAGTTAGCAATAGAAGCGAATAGTAATAAAAAAGAACGTACTTTCGAAAATGTGGTACCAGTCCATTACCATAAATACAAAGACGTCTTTGATAAAGAAAATTTTGATGAGCTACCACCAAATCGACCGTGGGACCACACGGTTGAACTACTCCCAGGAGATCACATGATCGATTGTAAAACGTACAATCTCACACTCGAGGAACAAAAAGAATTAGACAATTTCCTTGAAGAAAATCTTAAATCTGGGAGAATAAGACCATCAAAATCTCCATTCACTTCAGCTTTCTTCTTTGTGAAGAAAAAAGATGGTAAACTACATCCTGTCCAAGATTATCGAAAATTAAATGCGGTCACTGTAAAAAACCACTACCCCTTACCATTAATATCCGAGTTAATTGACAAATTAAAAAATGCTAAATATTTCACCAAACTCGATATTCGATGGGGGTACAATAATATTCAAATGAAGGATGGAGACGAATGGAAGGCGGTGTTTAGGACAAATCGAGGACTCTTTGAACCACTTGTAATGTTCTTTGGTTTAACCAATTCGCCAGCTACCTTTCAAACAATGATAAACCATTTATTCCGAGATCTGATCAATCGAGGAAAAGTGGTGGTCTATATGGACGACATAATGATTTACACAACTACTCTTGACGAACATCGCCTTATAGTAGCCAAGGTACTTGAAATATTGAGAATAAATAAATTGTACCTAAAACATACAAAATGCGAGTTCGAACAGACTGAAACAGAATATCTCGGTCTCATCGTAGGTCATCAGTCAGTCAAAATGGACCAAAACAAAGTCAAGGGAATTTTAGATTGGCCAATCCCTTCCACACAAAAAGAATTACGAGGTTTTCTTGGATTCCTCAATTTCTACCGGAGATTTATAAAAGACTTTGCAACAATAGCGTGATCTTTGAATGCGCTCACTTCAGTTAAAAAAGAATTTGTGTGGACGAAAGATTGTCAATCCGCCTTTGAATTTCTAAAAGCAGCAGTAACAAAAGCCCCTATCCTCGTCATGCCCACTGAAACGGATCCATTCAAAGTCGAAATGGATGGATCAGGCATAGGATTAGGTGCAATACTTTCTTAGAAACAAAACGGACTATGGCATCCTATTGCATACATCTCCTGATCCCTGTCCAACTCTGAGAAAAACTACCATGCTGCCGATTTAGAAATGCTGGCAATAATCTTCGCCTTAACAGAATGGCGTCATTATCTTCTGGATGCAAAACATCCATTTGAGATTCTAACGGATCATCAAAACCTCACTTTTTTCAAACAACCTCAGGACCTCTCATGACAACAAGCCAGGTGGCAATTACTCCTTCAAAACTACCACTTCACCCTAACCCACTGCCCTGGCAAGTCTAATCCTGCCGATCCACTGTCCTGGAGGCCAGACTTTGAAAAGGGGGAAGAGCCAAACAAAGCTCAGATCCTTCTTCCCGAATCTCTCTTTACACAACAAATGCAATCCGTAGAAGAAACGGTTGCAAAAATCCAACACAAATCCGAGAAGTACATCACAAAAGGATTACAGCTAAAACCGGAAATTTGGAAAAAAGTCAATGGAATAATACACCATGGATCATTACTCTATATTCCAAAAGACAACAAACTCTGAGAATCCATCATCCAACAACACCACGATCATCCAACAGCTGGACATCCCGGAATACGTAGAACTTGCGATTTAATTCTTTCGAAATATTATTGGCCTACTGTAAGAAAAGATGTTGAAAAATATGTATTAGGATGCAATAAATGCCAAAAAACAAAAAATAGTACAAAAAATATAAAAACCCCATTAAATCCAAATCAAATTCCTTCTTCACCTTGGGAAATCATTAGTGTAGATATCATTGGACCGTTACCAGAAAGCCAAGGAAAAAATGCCATTTTAACAATTGTAGATAGATTTTCAAAAATGATTCATCTCTTCCCTATCTCTATGGACATTACCTCTAAAGGAGTAGCTTTACTTTTCTGAGATCATATATTTAAATTACATGGAATACCGACAAAAATCATTTCAGATTGAGGTCCTCAATTCATCTCATCTTTTATGGAATCCTTATTTAAACTGTTAGAAATTGAAGGAAATCCATCTACAGCATATCATCCACAAACAGATGGACAGACAGAACGATATAATGCCACAATAGAACAATACCTTAGGTTGTATACAAACCATCCGCAAAATGATTGGGTAGATTGGCTTGCATTAGCAGAATTCGCCCACAATCAAAAACCAACATCATCAACCGGATACTCCCCTTTCATGCTCAACTTTGGGCAACAACCTAATCTACGAGACGAACATCGTAAACAGGTTCGAAATGAATTGGCCAAAGAATTCATAGAATCAATGCAAGCAAGCTTTAAAATAGCCAAATCATCCCTTGAGCACGCTGCAAACGATATGAAATGATTCTACGACCGAAAAGTACGACCTTCTGTTGAATACAAACAAGGAGATCTTGTTCTACTTGAAGGAACCAATATCCGATCGGAGCGACCCTCAAAAAAATTAGGCGACAAAAGATATGGCTCCTTTAAAATCATAAAAAAGGAAGGTCCAACAGCCTATCGCTTAAAACTAGATCCAAAATGGCGAGGAATACATCCTGTATTCCATGAATCTTTACTACATCCTTATACGCCTGGATCTTTTCCCTCTCAACAAAAAGCTCCTCCTCCTCCACCGGATATAATAAACGGACAAGAAGAACAAGAAATTGAGGAAATATTAGCATCACGAGAACGACGAAATAAAATAGAATACTTGGTTACATGGAAGGGGTATCCATCTGAAGAAAATGAATGGATTCCTTTTGATAAATTGACCAATACTCAAAACAAAATCAAAAAGTTCCATCGTTCTCATCTGACTGCTCCTCGTCCTCAAAAAACTCTTCAACTCCGATATAATTCCTCCAAACCTGATCCTCCTTGTACCTGTCCAATCTGTAAACGCTCGGAAATTCTTTTACCTTCTTCTTCCCTTTTTACCTCTCCCGATTTTCTTGAATTCCGAAAAACATATAAAAAATTCGATGAATCTTGTTTTGATTTTCCTTCTAGTTCCACGGACGTCACTCCTTAAAAAGGGGGTAATGTCAGAATCGTTCTTCTTCTCTTCACTTCTTCACCATTCTAGTTCAATCTAGCCTATGACATCATTATAATGTCACACTATGTCATACCTCATTGTTACCTCGTGTATAATAGTATATAAGTAGTCGGTTTGTACGATGTATTTTCCTTAAGTTTGGAATACTCATTTCTCCTCCGAGTTGATGCCTCATTTTGAGTGCGCCTTGGTGTGATATCTTGAGAGTCCTAACAGATCGGACCAGACCTCTAATCTATACCGTGCCTATGCTTTCGTGCTAGAGGCAGAAAAACACGCCCATCACCTGCTAAATCAAGGAAATGACAACCGGTCGGTGAAGGAAAACCGCACCAAAACAAGGGAAATAAATTCTGATCTCGTTTCCATCAGAGTCGTTGGATATCTCCTCTTGGAATTTGCTGCTCAGTCTAGTTTCCTTGGGATGAAACTGTTACGATTTTCCTTTTCTTTTCTCTTTACGATTATCTTTTCTTCAGATTACCGCGTATTTCCCGGACGCTTTAACGCGTCATATGCGATTAGTCACGATCCGTTCCAACACGGATCTTTCATTTCTTCTCTTCCACGCTTACTCATTACGATTAGGCGATCGTCCGTTCCAACACGGACTTCCATTTCCCTTTTTATATTTCGTATATCGTACGATTCTCCTTCAGCCAATCGGCTATTCCCTTTCACTCGTACGATATCCTGTTTTCCTTATTCGCTCTTGGTCCGTGCACGATTCCGATTAGTACTTAAACCGTCGATAGTCCAGCTTGTACCTTAAGCTAGATCTACTCGAGACTTGAGTCTAATCCACTCTTTCCTCTTGAACGCGTCGGAGCTCGCATCGTCGAACCTTCGCCTCTGCTTCACCCGATACAAATCCTTCTGTGAAGGTAGTCTCTTCAGCCCTGTACTGTTGAGCTGATTGCGTTTGCTTTATCGAGTCTACGTCTTGTTCCTACCCGGACCAAGCATAACACCGCGTATAGGCATCTGGGAACCCAGAAACGAGTCCACCAACGACTCAGAATCAGAAGAAGTAGTCCCCTTGGACTCCACCAGATCCTCGACCCCCGATCCATCGGAAGAACCGCCGAGATCCCCGTCTCCCCATCCGTTTGCTCTTCTATTCCCCTCTAGATCCCCATCACCTGAACCTTCTCCCGTTACAGCAGTCCTCCCTTCCTCCACAGTGCCTCCACCCCGTCCTATCCCCGTTCATCCACCCACCTTACGAACGCCGCTACCACCCACTGTAACACCTGCAATGTCTACCTCTTCGAAAGCAACGGAACTGAAGATCGGTGCCCCTGATGACTTTGACGGAAGCTACGATAAAGCCGAAGCATGGCTGCTGTCAGTCAAAATGTACCTTCTGATAAATGAAACACTATACGATACCGATAACAAGAGAATCGGCTACGCCTTGTCTTACATGAAGAAAGGCGCCACCCTTGGTTGGGCTACCTCCTTCCGAAAAGAAAAGCTGGCCGCTTCACCGCCATCGTTCAGGAAGTACTCTGACTTCCTCGATTTATTTGAAAGAACCTTCCAAACGAAGGAGACGAAGATCGCAGCCCTGGGAAAGCTGCAGAACCTCACCATGACGAGAGATAAGCACACCATACGGTCGCTAGAAGATTATATTGCGGAGTTTTCTATCTGCCGCAATGATTCTGGAATCACTGATCAGATGATACTGATCAACTTCTTTGCCAAAGGACTTCA
>JBBPKB010000199.1:0-16947 GCA_038089035.1 Boletellus dicymbophilus
CGCATCGGGGGATATCTTGCTCGCCATCGTCGTCGTCGTCGATGGGAGTGTGAATGGCGTCATCATGATCACAGTGGGATCCCGCACGTGACACAATCATTTATGCCGAGAGCAACGACGAGATCGAAACACGGTGCGGTGTGCAGGCTGCTCGCCGTCGGCCACGCCGAGCTCACCCCGCTGCAGACACGAAGCACGTCTTCTCCACAGACCTCGTCGCAAAGCGCACGAAGAGACACCTCGAGGAGCTTGAGGCAAGTGTCGTCTGTCTCTCCTCGTACTGTCTCACACGAGCTGTCCAGCGCACAAACTATGCTGGCTCAACGCTGCTCGACGAGCCTGACTCCGATCCCGAGGCGTCGTCGACACAAAAGGCGAAGTTCAGAGCAAGACAGACGGTCATCTCCGACAAGCGCACGTTTTCCGCTGACAGCGCAGCCAGGAAGAAAAAGTCGACGATGAACGTCCGCACGGCCATTCTCTATCGCAAAAGCCTCGCTGCGCTGATCGACGAGAGTGTGAGTGGGCGATGCTCGTGCTCCGGCGGCACTGACAGCGATGCACCAGGGCATCGCGCCGGCGCAGCCGTCGTATCTGAGTGCGACTGCGCCGCCATCGCCGGTCCCGCCGCGGATGTTCTGCTCGGTGTGCGGGTACAAGGGTGCGTACCGGTGCAAAAAGTGTGGGATGTCGTACTGCGATCTGCGATGTGGGCAGGTGCACGACGAGACGCGGTGCGAGCGGCGTGTGGTGTAGATCATGTGATCTCGTTTTGTGATCTCATTTTTTGCTTCTCTGCTTTGTGACTCGACTTCCATGTGCCCCCCGCAACAAGACGCCCTCCCCGCCCAGAAGAGCGACATGGTCCTCGTCAACGGCGACCACAGCGTCCCCGATCTTCGCCAGCGCAACAACCCATATGCACCTCGTGCATCCGACTTCCTCAACAACATCTCCAACTTCAAGATCATCGAAAGCACTCTGAGAGGTCTTTTCTCCCGCTTTCCTCCCCGACTCGTCTCCTCACACATGGCCTCCAGAGGGCGAGCAGTTTGCCAATGCCTTCTTCGACACAAAGACAAAGATTGCCATTGCCAAGGCTCTCGATGCCTTTGGTGTAGAGTACATCGAACTCACTTCCCCCGCCGCTTCAGAACAGTCTCGCATCGACTGCGAGGCCATTTGCAAGCTCGGCCTCAAGGCAAAGATCCTCACACACATTCGCTGCCACATGGATGATGCTCGCATCGCAGTCGAAACCGGTCCGTTCCATTTCTCTCCTCACTCTTCGCTCCTCACTTAATACACAGGGGTCGACGGGGTTGACGTCGTCATCGGCACCTCTTCCTTCCTCCGCGAGTTCTCTCACGGAAAAGATATGGCTTATATCACAAAAACCGCTATCGAGGTCATCACATTCGTCAAGTCCAAGGGCATCGAAGTCCGCTTCTCCTCTGAAGACTCTTTCCGTTCAGATCTCGTCGACCTTCTCTCAATATACCAAACCGTAGACAAAATCGGCGTCAACCGGGTCGGGATCGCCGACACTGTCGGTTGTGCCAGCCCAAGGCAAGTTTATGACCTCGTCAGAACTCTCAGAGGCGTTGTCGGCTGCGATATTGAAATCCATCTTCACAATGATACCGGCATGGGTTCGTCCTCTTCTCCATCCGACACTTCTCGTCTTGATCCTCCCCTAGCTATTGCCAACGCATACACTGCTCTCGAAGCAGGAGCTACACACATCGATACGTGTACGTCTTTACTTCTCGTCACCATCCATTTTACTCAACCGATCACAGCCGTCCTCGGAATTGGCGAACGTGTCGGCATCACTCCCCTCGGAGGCCTCGTCGCTTGTCTCTACGCTGCCAACCCCGAGTACGTCAAGTCCAAGTACAATCTTCCCATGCTCCGTGAAATCGAGAACCTTGTTGCCGAGGCCGTAGAGGTCAACGTACCGTTCATGAATCCCATCACGTGCGTGTGCCTCGATCGTTTTGTGATCCCTCTTACCCACGCACGCACTTTAGTGGTTATTGTGCGTTTACGCACAAGGCTGGTATCCACGCCAAGGCAATCCTCAACAACCCTAGCACCTATGAGATTTTGAAGCCCGAAGATTTTGGCTTGACTCGCTATGTCTCCATTGGGTAAGCAAAGAGGAGGTTGTTAACCGACGTTGCCATCTGACCTTAGGCATCAGGCATCGCCTCACCGGTTGGAATGCGGTCAAGAGTCGCGTTGAACAACTTGGTCTCCTGCTCACTGATGAAGAGGTAGTATTTTCATTGCTTGAGAGATACACACGTCGGTCGCTGATTCACTTAACGTAGATCAAGGACGCTACTGCCAAGATCAAGGAGCTTGCCGATGTCCGCACGCAATCTATGGACGATGTTGACTCGCTCCTCCGCGTCTACCACTCGGGCATCCAGAGCGGAGAGCTTGCTGTGGGACAAAAGGAGGCTCTCGACCGTTTGCTCAGGAGACACCGTGAAGGTTCTATATCAAGCACTCCAAGTGTCGCCGCCGCCGCATGACGATCGCCCCAGCTCTGTAACATCACGCCTCAGAAGTGCGCAAAAGCGACCTGTGGTCGCACACATGTATCTAGTACTTATCTGCTCGGGGTGATGTAAACTGCTTTGTATGCACCGCACACTACTTCATATGCCCTCCTGGAGTTCCAAATCCATCGTGATCAGCACTCGTGGGTCCCGCGGCTTTTCGTTTTTGCACATTAACTTGGGCGCTGATGGACCTGCTACCATAAAAAATGGCCTGGGAGATATTCCACATTCTCGCGCTTAAAATATAACACTAGCTTGTTGGCATCAACCAATGTGGAGTGTCGCACAGGGGCAGCCTGAGAACTACCCTCTTTGTGCCCTAGAAAGAAACCGTCCATTGGGTATGTTTTCCGCGGATCGGGTTGACCAGGATCGTAATATTCCAATCCAACGACATTTGCCTTCGATCGTTTTGTTCCTTGCAAGTAAAATTTACGGTGATCTCACAAAATGTCATACTAACAAATGTCCACCAGAGAAACCTTGGCCCTTGCATACGTTCAGTGTTTCTAGGTTACGCTGATCCGTCAGGTTTATGCGAAGCGAGGAGTTTCCATTATAGAGTCAGCACTTGCTAGCTTGTTGTGTGGCACTACCGTGAATCAAGCCGATCAATATATAGCACATCCACACTCACAATTTGAGATTCGTTGGTCGCATGAGCAAAGATACTGTCATTGTAGTCGACATACCTTTGCAAAGTTAACGGATCTTCAAAAAAGAAAAAAAAATTCTACGCACTGATCAGGCATGTCGACAGTCACTCGCTACATCACAGAAAGTATTATTGAAACGATCACGAAGTGAGGAACAAAAACAGGCCGCGTCATTAAAAACATATACGGTAGCTTGTATATCGCCCGCTCGTCTCGCTGGGACGTGTAATTTTGACCACTTGGCCACGCCGAAGGCCATAGTACCGCGCAACAGGATCTGCCAACTGGATACGAGGAAGCTGCGTCTCTTTCAGTCGGCTGGAGACTACGTTAACATGCAAATCGCTGATAGAAAAGAGTAAGAACATACTATTTTTGGAGTAATTGTTTCTTTTGTTCTGGTGTAAGAACCTCGTGCCGAGGAACCAAAGTATGATGAGTGATGTTGACCAGTAAATCGGCCTCCGAGAATTCTTCAAGTCGATATTGTTGAGACATGGCTGCGATGACCTAGAGAAGCCGTGAGGTCGAGCGCAAATTCGGTGATCCGAAGCGAGGACCCTAATATGCTTACTTTCCGTGCCGATGGGGTCATGTTTCCCGGAAATATGATGATTCCCCTCTGAATAGACTTTTCTTCGAGGATGCCGAGCAGTCTTACAGTCGTGTGAGTGCTTGAATAGGCCGACTTGCAGTAACGCGCACCTTCGCATCGTTTTGACACCGACACTCCTTTCATCAGAAAAGAAAAGAAATATCTGGTCGGCAGGGTTATCCTGGGAGTTGGTGAAGAAATTAAGTTGATTTCGACTGGCTTTTCGTCAGCTTCTCTGCAGCAACGGCTGGAAATAACAACGCACTCTACACTTCCACCGCTGTTTGCGTAGTGTGATCTGAAGGTAACGAGGTCCATGTTGATTTCTTCGTCCGAGACTTGATAGCCCTAGCCCATATGTTTTCTGTGAGATTTCTGCATGACGTAGGGGGTAATGTCGACGGACTCTGTCCTTGACGAGTTCATGTATCGTCCGGTTGACTTTCCATAGCTTTGCGGTCTCTTCTTCTGCCATGGTTCGTTATGCACGTTGTGGGCCTTGTTCAACGTTCAAACTCAGCCACCGACGCTCTGCTCGTCCTTGACATGGCTCCACCAGCGGCCATAAATGGTGCCAACCCAACACCTTCCACAATTCCGCTTTCTAATGCGTTGATGGTGTGTTTCACCGTTACCCTGCGATACTCGCGTGTTTTGAACGCAACGGTGTTGCAGACCAAGTTCAAGCCTGCTAAAATCTTCAAGGGTGCCGTGGAACCGACACCACCACCGACTCCGGGGGGTAGTTCGAGAGTGAATGCCGGTCCACGACACATCACTGCAATAACCTTTGATGATAGAGGCGATCAAGTTCTGACAGCATCTGAAGATGAGACCTTCCGCTTGTATAGCTGTAAGACGGGCAAGCAAGTCATCCTCGTTTGTGAGCCCGTTTTCAGTACCCCGTTGACCTGAGTGGCGAACAGACACCTGAAAACGTTGTATTCGAAAAAGTATGGAGTTGATCTCCCTCGCTTCACACACAAGAACACGACTGTCATTCACGCCTCCACCAAAGAAGACGACACCATACGGTATCATTCCCTACACGACAACAAATATCTGCAGTATTTCAAGGGTCATAAACAACGCGTAATATCGCTTGAAGTATCGCCTATAGATGACGGATTCATGTCTGGCTCAATGGACAAGACGGTCCGCCTCTGGGACCTTCGCGCACCCACCTGTCGTGGTTTACTTAACCTTCCCGCTGCCCCAGTGGTCGCATATGACACGTCCGGAATTGTCTTTGCAGTAGCTGTCAATCAGTATTCGCGAATCCTGTTATACGATCAAGCGAATTACGATAAGGCACCTTTCCTCACAGTCACGCTCGAGGACCCGACTCTGTCTCTCATCAGCTATCCTCCTCGACCGATTTACATGACTTCCCTTGCATTCTCCTCAAGCGGCAAGTATATCTTGGTGGGTTGCTCTGGCGACGCACACTATATCATTGATGCCTTCGAGGGCCATCTCCTCGCCAAACTAGAGGGACACATTGGACTCGAACGTCGGCGTATGGATGCGCCTCAGAGCATAGATCCTGTTAGAGGAAACAGCGGAGAGGAGGTCTCGTGGACACCCGATAGCAAATACGTCATGAGCGGGAGTCTTGACGGGCGGACCACAGTTTGGGATGTGCAAAATCTGCCCGCACGGACTGGTCAAGTCGATCTCAAAGCTGTGCCATTGCGTCTCCAGCCCTTGGTAAGCCTTGACGGACACCCAGGTCCTTCAAGATGCGTGCGGTTTAATCCGCGATTGGCAATGGTAGTTACTGCCGGTGCAGAGTTGGTTCGCGCCTCATTTTACTTCCCTGCTCTTGCGTGGTGCTCATTGTATTCAGGCATTTTGGTTACCGGACCAGTCAGCCGACAACGAAGAGGTAGCCAAGGAACTTCTTCGGAAAAAGTAGTACTTTCGGCAGCCACTTTATTTCTTACACATCGTTGAGATCGTGTATCATCATGTTACTGGTTACTAGTCAACGTAGAAATAGTTGTCGCTTGCAATCAAACATCCCAGAAAAAAATATCATGTAACGAAAGAGTGATTCGATCCAGCGAAGCATAAATCGCGCAGGATAATTCAAGCCGTAGTCAACTTCGCGAGTGAGATCTGGTTCGTGGCGACGTTGGTAGAGAAGTAAGCGTTCTTCAAGAAAACATCCCCAACCTAGGTGTTCCATTAAGGACCGTTGTTCGAACAACATAGAGTACCACATACCAACCACTCGGTGGCAGCTCCGACTTGCTGTGGTTGAATTCCAGCGGTGCAACTACCGGTGGGGTCATTGAGATCGATGGGCAGAACAGCAAGATCTCTGGGGTCTATAGCAAATGATCCATTACCGAAAGAAAGAGCGAGGTTCGCCTTGGCAGTGCAGGGAATAATGCACTGTTGCGTGTCACAAGCACCACCGAGACTCTGCACCACCGTTTGCGCGTCCGATGGTGGGGCTAGGATGAGAGTTGTACCAGTGTCGAGGATGGCGGTGCGCCCAGTAAGACCAGTGCTAGTACCATTGACCGTGATGGCGTCCACCGCACCTTCCCAGAATCCTTGCGTGTTGACGTTTGGGATGGTAACGAGGGTGTTCGCAACAAACTTAGTATCGTCGAGGCCACCAAAGGTGACTTCTCCGTCATCGAGTTGATCGGAAAGACGCGGGATCTTGAAGGAGGTGATTGGAGCCTGGATGAGATTGTTTGTTGCCAACGATTCGACTGGAGTAAGTACCCCCTCCTGAGACAATATCTGGATAGGTGATGATGAACTGCGAGGACACGATCGTCGGAGGATGAACGCACCGACTTAGCAAGTCCCATGAGGCCATCAAAAGCTGCGGTGTTTGAAGCGAACTGTGATGACTCTCCAGTTGCGACGCCGAATGTATGATTCATCAATGGTAAGCCTGCAATATTGACATTATCCTGGCAGAGTAGACCCTCGACTGCCCCTGAACCATAAGTGACTTGAAACTGTTGGTTGCTCTGCACAAATGAACTGGAGCTTTGTGCACCGAGGGTGGTGTGATTGCCCTAGAACGATGTCATTACTGATCACATATAAGTCAACACTCGTCAACTTACGCAGCCTCCCTGTATGGATCGGCAATTCTCGCCAGCAACCCCTGTATCTTGATTTTAGCTCATGATCCGGAATACAGGTGAGACGTAACTCACAGAAATCGGCGCTGCCCGAGTCCATGAGTAGCTGAAAATTCCGCGGGGGTGTCCCGATTTGTATAATAGCCAGATATCCAATGTCATCGCCCCTAAGGCATGCATAAATCAGCTACTGTGATTTAGATCACCGAAGTCCTCCTTACTCGATGTTTAATCCAAGAGAGTCATTTGCTGTAGGCTGTCTAGCGTCCGTTACACTACCACTTATGGCCGCTTGGATATCGAGTAGGGAAACGCCAGTATTGCTCCCATTGCCTCCACTACTGTCGGTGGTCCCGTTGCTCGAACCTGTGGTGACATTACCCATGCCAATAACGGCTGTACTCTTACCCATCGCAGCAGCAGCCAAGCCTGTTCTGTAACGTCTCCTGCTAAAATTGGAGCCCTTGAACTCTGCAGGTGTTCCAGAACGTGACCCAGGCCCGCTCTCTAACATAAACAGTCTCTTGTGCAACTCGAAGCGGAGAGTATCTGTTGACGGTTCCTCGCGCCCCGTCATGCGGGCGAAACGCTTGGAACAACGATTGATTTCTTGTTGCAAAAGCTGCAAATATCAACAACAATAAAAAAAAAAAACGAAACACGATAGAAGCTTACAATTTGAGGGTGGAGGTCTGCGCTACGGGAAGCATGGAGGCGCTTGAGTGGCATGGTGACCATTCCTGAATTACTTCGGAGCTGGCGCTGTGCGCGAGCCGGAATCAGGTTTGCCGCGGTGAAATTTAGGAGGCACGAAAAGAGATGGAAAGAAAGAAACAGCAGATTCATGATCAAAATTTAGAAAAAAAAAGATGGCACGAAACGAATCCACTGTCGACCGGCAGCACCAGCCTCGAAGAAGAGCTAGGGAAATGGAATTGTGTGTGAAGCCGGCTAGCGACTAGGAAGCAAGCACAATTGTGAAGGACAGAGGCAGCACCTGGCCCAGTTTGCGTACCCTTGCACGAGAAGTGAGAAACAATTTGCAAGAACGAGTTGCATTGTCTCATATATACTTATACTAGATACTCTTGGTGCGATATCGACCTACATTGTGATTATGTCAGTAAGTGGAACAGGACTGAGAGTCATGGCAATGACGTTACCTAGTCGACACAATTTTAAATGGTCCATTGCACAAGGCACCGTAAGCGTGATTTTGGTTTACTTACCCCCTCCAGGGATAATTTTCACTGCACGATGTTGCGTGGTAACAGAATGGTTTGGTTTTATGCAAAAATTTCAGCGCGGTTTGGCAATCGGTGAATAGAAGAATGCGATGTTCATCAAGCGTGCACCCAGACGCGCCTCAGCGATGCAATTGATCAACTGAGATAACTACAACTTCGCGGATATTTTGGGATTTGGTAAAGCCCTATGCTCACGTGCGTCCAGTCGCACAGCTTCCAAACAGTCCTTGTAAAGGAACGTCTTTATTGCGCCCCATACACCTTTTTTTGGTAAAGCCGAAATCTCTCTTGCGAGCTTTGTAGCCTCCTTAAGTACAATTTCGGTCCCGAGTTCGAGGCTAGTCCCGCTGCAGCTCGCAAGACGATCTACGATGCCAGTTGCAAGTGCTTCAGTTGGCGTGAAGCGATGGCCTTCGAGAGCGATGCGCCGCCGAAGAGGAGGGTCGGACACCTTGGCATTGAGGATGGCGGCAAGCGAGAGGGGCCAAGGTGCACCGAAATGAACCTGTTAATGACCAGTCGTGTTTGCCACACGACCTGATAACGATAAGAGAGTATAATACCTCATTCATGCATAACCAGGCTCGCCTCCTACTCCCGTCACTCATGATGCGATAGTCACAGCAAAGGGCAAGCATAAAACCACCCGCGAAGCAATGACCATTTATCGCTGCGATGGTAGGGACTGTGTACGATGAGAAGGTCAGTACATAGGCTGGGCTATTGAGCAACACACGAGGAAACGTGAGGAGACGAGCATAAAGTGGATTCGCAGTATCTGAGGTAAGAATTAGATGGGTCCGCACAGTCAGAAGACATAAAATAAGCCGGTACAGACCAGTGAAGAAGCCAGGGTCGTCCTTTATGTTTTCATATTCAAAGCCATTGCTGAAGAACTTGTCTTGATTACGTTTGCCAACGATGATCAGAGCGCCTTCTCCTGCGTCAGAGTTTTCGAGCAGGTCGACAGCGGTCGTGCAATTGTCTTCCCAATGTTTCTCGACCATGTCCAGCGCGGGCCGGAGTGCGTCGTTGATCAGGCGGGCGGTGAGCCTCGAATCCTCCCTGTTGTGCAACTCAATGATCCACAAACCATGTTGGGCTGCGAAGGACTGTCATTCGCACGCTTAGAAACTGAATGCGAAGGGCGCCCACGATAAGTGACGGTGAGGACAGGCTGCGATGCGGGGAGAGAGACGGGATAGTCGGAGTGAGCCATAGAGCCAGGTTCGGTCATGTGACCGACCGACGAGCCTGCCCTGAGTCGGATATTCCACAGGGCGTCCCTGCTGACACTCCTTGGCTACACACTTAAAATGCGCCTTGTCACGCGCGTCCTTGCTTTCTTGGTCGTCTTTGCTGCCTCCGTCTCTGCGTGTGCGTTCCCGTTTCTGTGCGCTTTATGGTGGTCTCACAGTGCCCGCAGCACCGATCGAGTCGGACGGGCCCGAAATTGTCATTGAAGCATCGTTCCCCGAGCAAAATCCCTTCGGCCGTATGTCAACGGCCTCCATTCTTATGTTCCCTCTATGACGTGTTTTAACAGACGTAGTCAACGGGGAAAGTAACCAGATTTTCCTTTTGGTCGAAAACAAGAGTGAACAGAACGTGACGCTTAATTCCGTTGGTGGCTCCTTTCATCATCCTGAAAGCGGCGCCCTAGTAAAGAATGTCTGTTAGCTCCTTCCTAATTTCTGCACCGGATAATCATTCTTGTTCAGACAACCTCACTCACTTATGGTTTCCCACTGTTGGAAAAGTCCAAGCTCCGCATTCCTTACTCGTTCTACTCCGAGTAAGTTTGTACCCTCTTATATGTGTTTGAGGATTAGACTTACTGTCGCAGGTTCAACGTATGCACTTAGTCAACTTCACAACATTCTTTCTGACATGGAATGTAGCCCGGAGACCTTCGTCTTAACATCTGGTTGGAACATTCTGTGGATGTAAGTTCAATGTCATGCCATGCATTTTTGGCCAACGCCCTTCTAGGACTTGAGGTACCGCGTTACTGCCTTCGACTCTGTGGTGACCATTGTTGAACCCGAAGGCACTTGGTTTGATTTCAAGCTGTCAGTATTTTGTTTTAATTACACACTTCTTGCTAAGTTTTGTTTTTGTACCCAGCATTTCAACTTACTTGCTCGTCGCCGCATTCCTTGGTGGAGCTTCGTACTTCATTTACCTTACTTACTTCCCCGCCACGAAAGCCAAGAAATCTAAACGCGTTCGACCCGACGCCAGCGCGCCTACCAGTACGGTCACAGTTACTTCTAGCGGGGCGAGATACGAGGAAGAATGGATCCCTGAGCATCACTTGAAGAAGCCAAAAGCACGGAAGCCCGCCACCATTAGCGGCGGTGAGGTGAGCGGTGGTGAAACTAGCGGAACTGAGGGAAAGCGGCGTAAGGGCAGGAAATGAAATACCCTAACACTGCTCCAAGCTGGCTAATCAATCTACATTGACTATTTTGTATCCGTGATCATTGGATGAGTATAATTTGCATACGAACGCCGAGGACTCGCGGTCAAAGACCTTAGACAGAAAAATGAAATATGTATTGCAGAAAACGTCAAACGTCGATCTTCTTGTACCCCTTGACCTGCCAACAAGACACCAGTCAATTCCAGTAGTATACGGTAGAGAGCAACATACCTTATTTTCCAGAAGCATTTGGGCATACTTTTCCGACAGCCACCGACAGTTCTCGAGAGAATTGACGCCCTCATGTCGTTGACATTTAACGAGCTCATCTCGCACCAGGCGAGCTTCCATGGCTTTTATCCATGACTCGCGGATAAAATCCTCACGTTCCTGTAGTTTGGCTATGTCACAACATACTGGTGTTAGCAATGCACAATCGGGCGGATACACAACTGGCTACTAACCTCTGATGAGTTCAGCTCTGTCGTCCGACATTTTGGGCTTGGTTTGGCCCGTAGCAAGAAATCGGGTCATGGCTTTCTGTTTTGTGTTGTTTGGTCAAGTTGATCCAGCCTTGTCAACGTTTCAACCTCGTTGATGTGCCGGCGACGGACTGACTTCGAGGACGTGCAATTGCATATTCTTGTAGGAACCAACAACCTTTCCAAGTACCCGATGGTACGGGTCGGAATGGTATCAAAGAGTCTTATTAGTACATAGTATGGCCTTGTGAACATTACGAGTTTGACCCAGGCCAAGATCTTGGACTGGCAGATATCACGACCCAAAAAACAAGAGGACACTTGTCAGGTTTTTCCTTGCTTGTCATCCAAAATTACGCTCACCGACTTACTGTGTCTTCCGACCCCCACCCTCTGTGAGTTGTAATTGTCTCATTTGTTCCGCGTGTAACCTTCTCTCTCTCCCCTCCTTTAGAGATTCTCTGCAGCAACATACGAAGGTGCATATCACGATGCAAAGCGAGGACACAATGGCTACGCTGACCACCGCCGGCATTAGCTGGTCCATCACGCCTCGAACAAGTTCATCCTCGTTGATTAACAGTCCCATTCGCAACTATTTTGGAAGTGTAGTTCTCGCATTTTGTTGATGAGATGTGCTCACCTTTAAATATGTGGATGTGGATTGCAACTTAAGGTTGATGTGGCCCAAGGTGAGTGCTATATTCCTTCACTTCGGCGTTCTGGTCTGCCTCGAGGACGTTTCACCCTTCCTACACGTGCCACTATGTACCTGATTGCATCCCGATAAGTCTGTAGAACAAAGAAATATTCGTCATTTGCCATTTGTCATGTCGATAGCAGTGTACGACAGGCATATAACAGGTCCGCATTAATATGCCGTAGATACGATACACGAACCAGATATGAGAGCCAAGGCCTACAACATTTCATGGAATATGGGATCTGATTAGGCTTTGGACCTGCGACCAGACCACTTTTTCTAATCATGGTCAGCAGAGTATGGACTACACAATACCATTGGCCTAGATTCGAGCAAAATCATGTGTGCGAAAACGGTCGCCGGGAAAAGAAACACAACTGCCTCCGCTCGAGGTGGGAATATACGGCTTTCAAGACGGCACTCTTTCTTCTGAGCGCGTCACATGTCTAATTCAACCATCAACGCTTCAGCATTCGATTTAAACAGCGACCTAATATTACAATTATTTTCAGTATCAAGGAAAAGAAATTGGTGGGATGTTTAGGTTTTTTCAGCCAGCCTTCGACGCACGACAATGAACTTGAAGATGGGCAGATCTCATCGTTTCCCTCTCATTTCCCTGGCTTTGTCATCAAAACTGATGTGACGGACTGAGCTTGTTCGTAGGTCCATCGGCACCGTCCCTGAATGGCGGTATTCACATTCATTCACGCCCGGGTCGCAACGTGTCATGGGAATCCCTGCCTAACTTCCCCTCGGACCTTGTTTGCGATGGGAACAGCAATCAAGAAGCAGGGAAGTATATCTCTGCGCGGCCCTGGCGTTCGCGGGATGATAGTGAATATAGACACATGATTTCCTTGAAAAAATCCCGTCGCCTATAGAGTAAAATTACTGATCCGTAGGGCGGGCTTTAGTAGCTCCTCGGGAAATTCTCTCCAGCGACCTTTCCGGACCAATGTTCAGCACCAATAAGAAAAAAAAATCATCGCATTAGACACAAGTTGGACACGTTCATCTAGCCTGACATAAAATGGGAAGCAGGGGCGGGAATGAGGACGTTCGTTCCCTCCTCCATGCAGATCCGCAGCGCAAACCAGTTCTATCTTCCGGATTTGTTCTCGGCATGCCCTCTGCAAAAGGGCAACATCTTCCCGGGCGACTACAAGGCCATTGGTGCCGAATCCAAAGCTTGGATCAATGCATTCAATGCTCTGACCGAAAGACAGCGCAATATTTTCAACAGGACGAACAGCGAGTTATTGTCAGCGAGGGCATTTCCCTATGCCTCTGAGGAGAGATTCAGAATATGCTGCGATTGCCTCAACCTACTCTGGATGATTGATGAAATCAGTGACGATCAGGATGGGCATGGTGCAAGACAGACGGGAGATGTATTCCTCAATTGCCTAAAGGATCCAGAGCACGAGAACAATTCACCGCTTGCTCAGCTCACGAAAGAGTGAGGGTTGTACATTTGCTTTTGAATATTGCTCAAACTTCTTTAGTTTCCGAAGACGTTTCTACCAGAAGCTGCGACCGCGCTCAGCCAAACGTTTTATCAAGCACATCGAAGACTACATTGACGCATTTGTCTTGGAAGCACACCTTCGCGAGAAGGGCGATATTCTTGATTTGGCGTCATACCCTGCTCTGCGGCGAAACAACAGTGCAAATCACATTTCGTTCGATTTTGTGGCATTTGGACTCGACCTGGACTTGCCCGACGAGCTATTTGAAGATCCTCGTTTCCTAAGGGTGTATTATTCTGCGGGAGATATTATTTGGTGGACCAATGTCTGTGACTTGACAAAAAGTATGACCGTCGGCACATATTGACTAGCACGGCATCCAGGACGTCTATTCGTTCAAGATGGAACATAACAAAGGGCATGGCGGGAGTAATATTGTGACGATATTGATGCACGAACGGGGAATGGATCTACAGACGGCGGCCAACTTTGTTGGGGAACAGTGCGAGAAACTGATGGATGCCTACTTCGAGGAACGCAAGAACATGAAGTCATGGGGAAGAAAACTGGACGCCGACCTGCAACGGTACTTCAACGGACTTGGACAGTGGGTGATTGCAAACATCGAATGGTCCTTTGAAACGAAGAGGTATTTTGGGGAAGCATTCGAGGAAGTGCGGAAGACGCGCCTTGTCAAGCTGTAGCCTGTCCAAGGCCGTCGCACGACTACATTCCCGCGGCAGGTCTCTAGTACTAATACATACATTAAATTTCCTGCCCCGAGCAGAGGCAGAAATAATGTCGATATTGAACGACATCCAGCATCAGAAGTAGATCTACTATGCGTACTCAAAACTTGAGCGCATCGTACATGCCAGTACCGGGAGGTGCTGCTGTCCCATTCTAATTAGCCGAAAGTGCGCCAGGTGATAGCCATGGGGAAGCTCACCACCATCCGGGTCCCCCTTCCCAGATCGAAGTATCAGGCACCTACGAAAGGGTAGGGAAAGACAGTGTATTACAATAAGGACAGGCAACTACTGCCATGTGCGATGACAAGTGAAACATACGATATTGCTTGATGTTGTAGAAGAAACAATTATTGCACTGGGTAGGCAGGGATGACAGACGTTATGAGGATGAAAAAATCAAACAGTGAGGAGACGATGAGCTGTGCTGATTTGCGTTGTACATGACCACGACAGAACACCATAACAACAACCGAGAGGACTGAGGATGCTTTGCAGACAGATGGATGAAACAGATGATGGGTTGGGGATAACCGGCGCAAAGTGGTGGTCTACAAGAGTGAAATAGATAACTTGTGGTAATCTGGGCTACAGTTCGTCTGGAACACTGGTAGAAAAATACGGATGGTGCAAGGCATCCCGCACAGTTATCCGTTGCGCAGGATCAAAAGCAAGTAATCGCCGCACAAGATCCAAAAAATGTTTGTTGATCTGGTCGCTGGGTGGTATAACCTCCTGAAAGTAAACGAGTATTGAGCGGGTAGTGATAGGAAGTGCAACGGAAGATATACCACGAGTGACTTAGTTGCACGAACATCCTTTTTGCTTTGCCGTGATGCTTTGGGCTTGGGCCAATCAAGCCGTGGTCCTTCCTTGAAGAATTCGGGCTTCGACCGTGCCCCTGCGCGCGCAAAACGATCGGGCATCTTCCCCATGACCGCTTCCATCATGGCAAGATGTTCAAGATTATCGTGTGTTTGATAGAGGGCAACACCGGTATAGAATTCGACGAGAATGCATCCTAAAGAGTACGCATCGCATGGGTATGACCACCCTAAACCTACACAAAATCGTGTGAACAAGATGAAACACGCCCACCCCCCAAAATTTAAAAACGCACCAAGAATGATTTCCGGTGCTCGATAATGGCGCGTCGAAACGACCGTCGAGTGATACTCTTCCTCAAATGTCGCAGAACCGAAGTCTATGAGGTGAATATCTGTGGATTGAAGCATTCGTTTCGTCCGTGGTGGAGCGTTTCGCTATGAACAGCAACGTCATCGCATCGAGCTCGGGTAGAAAAGACGCGCTAGCCACATACTTTCCCAGGTACGGGCACGACGGCAAGCCTGTAGTCGTTGTGCACGAGTAAAATATTTTCCGGTTTGAGATCTGTATGAATCAAATGGAGATCGTGCAGGACTAGAACGGCGCACAATAAGTTACATTGTGATGCGGGAGGGAGGCGACATACATGCGACACTCCCTAGCAATTGCCTGGCAAATGATTGTATGTGGTTGCGGGGGAACGGAGCAAATTCGTTTTCCTTTAAAAAGTCGTATACACACATGCCTAACAATTCAGAAACTAGGCATATATGGTTCCGGTGGTCAAACCAGTGGAGTAAATGAATGCATTTACTAAGGAATAGAGTAAAATGTTAGCTTTTGCATGTCGCTATTGAAGATGCGGACCAACTGGACATTCGCAGGGTCTTTTTCCTTGAGCTTCTGCAAGACGCGTATTTCGATCTTGCTTGCATCACGGTACTTTGGGATGGCACGGATAATCTTGATCGCTACCCGGTTCTGTGTTTGCATGTCGACAGCTTCCACCACTTTGCCAAATGTCCCTTGACCAAGAAGGCGGACGGTGCGATCTGAAACAAGAGATGGGCGTGGATAAACAATACAGCGGATGAGGACGCACAACGATTATAAATTATGTCGTCTGGAACAATAATGTAATGGCCTTCCTTATCGTCACAAGGGACGACAACGTTGGATGGCTGATGATGGAATGCCGAGTGGGTTGGGCAGGTGGATACAAGGAGGAGTAAGGGACGCACATCTGTGTTGGCAAGCCCGCTGCCGCTTGCCCAGGACTTGGAGGAGGGAGCGGAAGGCTGTTGCTGGACGCCGGTAGCGGCCTTCTTGACGATGGTCCCACGGGGGTCATCGGGCTGGTCTCGCTTCCTCTTCTTTGGCGCTGGTGCCACTAGGACGGCGGAGGAGGAACTGGCGGAGAGAGCCTGTGCCTCAGCGGCAGCACGGGCTCTGGTCCTGATTGGGGCAGAGTAGGGAGGGGGCTGGTAGGACGCAGAGAAGGCGTTGGTGTGGGTTGTTGCGGGAGATATGGTGGAAGGAGGAGGGGTGTCTTCAATTACGATGACCTCGCGGACGCGGCCTTCGTTGTCGACTTCCTGCACCTCGCTGTAGCTGACGGTGTACTGGTGGGCCCGCTTGCGCTTGCGGGAGACGACAGGAGGGGTGGGCATGATTGCGGGATTTGAGCGAGGCTGGGGGAGCGATGGAGGATGATACTGGTCGAGGAGGGGAGGAAGGGGCTGGCGATGTATGACGGCCTGCATGGCTAGATGGTGGTCGGGACGAAGGAGGGAAAGAGAGATTGAAAGCCAGCTGAAGAGCAGGCCAGCTCGACTTGACCGGGGACTCTGACACAGGATCAAGTGTGCTGCTTGTTGTCGTCTGTTTGGGCACGATCCAGACACGGACCACCACCAAAAAAAGAGTGTTTATTTTTTCAATGTGGATTCTGGGCAAATTTGCGGCCCGGATGCCCAAAAAAGGAAGTCTACGCTCGTTTTCGTCACGAATGTCAACGTGACCGCTGTGCTCGTCGACGTCGCAGCCCGCGCAGGCCCACTGGCAGCTCCACCATGCGCGGCCTCCCGTTTCCGACCAACGCCCT